>CAUYQU010060587.1:0-13790 GCA_963574635.1 Cheracebus regulus
CTTTCTTTCTTTCTTTCTTTCTTTCTTTCTATGAGACTGAGTCTTGTTCTGTCACTCAGGCTGGAGTGCAATGTCATGGTCTTGGCTTGCTGCAACCTCTGCCTCCTGGGTTCAAATGATTCTCCTGCCTCAGCCTCCCGAGTAGCTGAAATTACAGGCACCCGCCACCATTAGTAGACATAGGGTTTCAACACGTTGGCCAGGATGGTCTCGATCTCTTGACCTCATGATCCACCCGCCTTGCCCTCCCAAACTGCTGGGATTAGAGGCATGAGCCACCGTGTCCAGCCTAAAACTCATTTCTTTAGTAGGAGCTAGTGAATAAACGGTGTCTATTTCCCAGATTCTTTTGTATCCTCTTTATAGACCATGACCACTCATGCTCACATCATCACGGACCTTTCCCCAGATGCAGCCCGGCCCTGTTGTCAACAGAATGATGGCCAAGGAGCTTTATGTTTTTGCACCACCAGCTCACATGATGGTCCTTGCACCGCCCCATGGAAACTGGGGGTGGAAAGCTGTCTCCATGTTCTGCTGCCAAAGCAGTAAACTGATTCACACATCTTGAAGGCAAAGTGGAATATGGAAGGGAGCATATGAGACTTGATTTTGGGGATGAAACTTCCTATCTGAACCACTAAGTCTCCCAGCAGGGGTGTTAATGCCCCGGTGAGTTGCAGGCTTCCCACAGACACACCCAGTTTGTGAGTAGGTTCAACATGGTCACAGGAGCTTCATTTTACATAAAATGGTAAGATGGCAAGATCTGGGAGCATACCGAGACCACCAACCAGGAATGGAGGCATGCTCCCGCATAACTAAACATGGACTTGTCTCTGACGTTGAAACGATATAATACACAGAGAGCTTTTGAGACCCAGAGGCACTCCAACAATGATACTTCAAAACCAGAAAGGAGTGTGACACAGATGGATGCTCTCTAAATGTTATAATGTCCTTTTCATATGTGAAGAGCGACTTTACAGAGAGCTTCCTGCTACTGTCCACCTACTGACTGATGCTCTTCGATGATCAGTATCTTCAAACAAATCAAGCTGTTCCTGCACTTCAACATAATGCTGCCAGGCGTGGTGGTTCACACCTGTAATCCCAGCACTTTGGGAGGGCGAGGCGGGTGGATCACGAGGTCGAGAGATCGAGACCATTCTGGCCAACATGTTGAAATCCTGTCTATACTAAAAATACACAAAATAAAATAGCTGGGCATGGTGGCATGCACCTGTATCCTCAGCTACTCAGGAGGCCGAGGCAGGAGAATCGCTTGAACTCAGGAGGCGGAAGTTACAGTGAGCCGAGATTGCGTCACTGCACTCCAGCCTGGCAATAGGGCGAGACTCGATCTCAAAACAAAAACAAAAACAAAAAAACATAATACTAACTCACTTGTTCCCCAGACCATATAGTTTTGTACCCATTTAATGTGTTTGGAATCTCTGCAGAATCCTGTTAAACCATTTGCTGGAAAATAGAACAGTCAACTTTGCTGACTGCCAGTAGACTTTAGCTATCAACAAACATCCTAACTCCTGCACATTTTTCTAATTGTGGCTGCATTTATGAGACTGTCCATCCACGTTCACTGCCCATCGGCTGTGCTGCAGTAAGTCATTATTCCACCTGAGTTCTTCCAAAATCTGTTTCAAAATGTAGTCACAGATCTACCTGGGTTTGTCCCTTGGCAAATCTGTAACTACTACTTTTTCATACCTTTGCTGAAATCTCATCTCTACTTTGATTGATTTTCCTCCTGACTCACTGTTTACTTCCTGTCCCCTAGTTGGGTTTTCCATGGGACTGCTTCTAACCCCCAATCCCCCCACACTCCAACTGGGCTGAAACTCCTGCCTCTTTTCCAATATATAGAAAGAAATGTGGCTCCACTCTGCATTTCTGTAAGACTCAGCTAGTTACGAATTTAGAATCTTGGAAACAATGATAAAACATTCTTCAAGAGAAAATAATCTCAGATTTTGTTTCATTATCTGTGAGAGTATTCTGTGCTACATCTGCTGAAGGGCATAAAATCCATATTTTTGTTTTAAAAATGGGTCTGCTTTGATGCAGCACCCAAATTTAATTACTCTTAAAGCTTTTTAGGATCCCAGATGAAAGATGCTACTGCAGTGTAAAGTTCTAATATTATTCATTTCCCTACTCATCAACATTAGTTGGCTTCTCCTTTCTTGAAACCTATTTATCATTTGTGTAAATAGAGTATTTGGGGAGCTTCCTGCATTAGATCATCTCCTGTCCTTTCAGTGCCCTTGATGTTCATTACACTTTCTTGGTGAGGCTTGCTGACACATTAATGCAGTGGCCTCTCCATTTTTAATATTGCTAGAAGGTCTTTAATGTTACTTATTGCTATTGAGATGAGAATTGACAATTATTTTTCTTGTTTTTGCCTCATGTAAAATACGATCTTTTTTCTCATCAGTGTGACCAGACTTTTCTCCCGATGTCAATATTGTCATTCACAAACATTTGTTGTTGCCTTCTATAATGCTGAACACTGACTAGGTTCTGGGGCTGCCAAGCAATTCCGGGGTCCTTAACCGTCTTCAAAAGCCAGCTCAGATTGTGTCCCCTCTGAGAAGTTCCATCTGGCATGTCCTCCACACCCACCCACCTTGCCTAGGATGGTGGACAGCCTCTGAGGCACGTCCATCATCCTGTCTCCTGGCATTCACCCTTCATCTCCTCCCCTTAAGTGTAAGCAGCATGTGTGACTTGCTTCACACTCATAAAATACTGCAAAGGAGATGTCATTTCCATGGTTACATTACATAAGACTCTAATGTCTGTCTTGCTGAGAAACTCACTCTATTGCTGGCTTTGATGAGCAAGCAGTCTGATGGGGAGGCCCATGTGGCAGGGAACTGGGGGTGGCCATTAGCTGACACCAGCAAGAAGAAACTGAGGCTGTCAGTCCACCACCAACAAGGAAGTAAATGCATGCAACAACCATGTAAGCTTAGAAGCAAATTCTCCCACAGTTAAGCCTTCAGATAAGGACCCAGCCCCAGCCAATACCTTGATTGAAGCCTCTCAGAGGACCCAGCTAAGTTATGCCTGGGCTCCTGACCCATAGAAAATGGAGATGATAAATGTGCACCATAATCCTCCCTTATCCATGGGTAGTACATTCCATGATCCCCTGTGGATACCTGCAACTGTGGATAACACTGAACCCCATATATACTATGCTTTTTTGACCTGATAACCAAGACAGCTACTAAGTACCTAGCAGATGGGAAGTGTATACAGCATGGATACACTGGATAAATGAACGATTCATGTCCCGGGCAGGATGGAGTGGCATGGTGTAAGATGTCTTTATGCTATTCAGGATGGTGCATAATTTAAAACTTATGAATTGCTGATTTCTGAAATTTTCCATTTTATATTTTTGAACCACAGTTGACTGAAACCATGAAAAGTAAAACTGTGGATAAGTAAAACTGTATTGGTTTAACCTGCTAAGTTTGTGGTAATATTGTATACAACAATATTAAAACTAATATATGCAGCTAATTTCTGCCTTTTCTATGGGCTCTGTGTATATTGCATATAGCTCAGTTACTGCATCTAGATTGTACTGTAATCTTTTTTTTGCATGTCCAGACTCCCCATATACAATGAGGACCATAATAATAACTACTGAAGCGAGTAGAACTGTACATAGAATCTCTCAAATATGCAAAAAAGAAAAAGGTAGTGTGCTTTTATTTTCTCTAACTGCTCTCATCTTAGTCTCAAGGCCCCATTTTCATGAGGGCTGTGTGTGTGGAGGAGCTGTTTCTTTCCTTTCAAAGCTTTTCTCCTACCCTTTCTCCACATTGGTAGGGTAGAAGGCAGAAGGGCAGAGAGCTCAAGAGTGAACAAGAGGGGGCCAAACTTGCTTTCATAGCAAAGCCACTTTCATGATCACTAACCCACTCTCATCATAATGACATTAGTCCACTCCTGAGAGCAGATCCCTCAGGGCCTAATCACCTCTTGATGGTTCTACCTCCCAATGCCACTACAAACCACAATTTAAGTTAAATCTAACAATTAAATTTCAACACGAGTTTTTGAAGGAATATTCAAACCATAGCAATAAGACTGGGGTTTTAGTATTTTTTTTTCCCCACATGTCTCAGTGGAGTTCTGGTTGTTAGATACCCAACTGTCTCTGGCTAATTCAAGAAAAAAGGAATTTTTGCAAAGATGTTGAAAACCTGTGCATATAGAGTTGGATCATCAGGTCTTGGAAAGAAGTAGGCAGCAGGAATGAAAGAACATTCTCTTTGTGGCTCTTTCATTAGAGTGACTCATTCTTATCATTGTCACCTGTGTGTTTCCTTGTTTCTGGGAGGGTGAGTGGTTGGCCTCTTTGGGTTACATGCTCATCCTTTGGATGAGAAGAGGCACTGTGACTGGCCATCCTACCAAGACCACATGGGATGGGGGAAGGACTAGTTCACCAAAGGTAAGGCAGTTGCCTATTACCCCTGAAAAGAGATGCTCCTGTTTTCCTGCTCACAGGACAGGCCATTGAGAGTTAGAAGAAAAAACATTAATTCTTCACCATCACTCTTGGAGGAGGGGTGTAGAGCATTGGCAGCAGCAGCCTCATGCTGGAAAGACACTTAAAACTTTTTTTTTAAATTAATAAACTTTATATTTTAGGACAGTTTTAGATTCAAGAAAAAAATTGAGTAGATAGTACAGACAGATCCCATGAAGCTCCATCATGCCCTAGTTTCCCCTGTTATTAACATCTCACATTAGTGTGGTACATTTGTTAAAATTAATGAACCAATATTAACAGATTATTATTAAAGTCTGTAGTTTACATAAAGTTTTGCTCTTTGTGTTGTACAATTCTATGGGTTTTGACAAAAGTGTAATTCTTGTATCCTACAGAATATTTCATACCCTAAAAATCCTCTGTGCTTTACCTATTCATCTTTCTCCCTGTCCGTCTTGAATTTCTGGCACTAAAAATGAACTCAAAAGGAATCATAGACCTAAATATAAACACAAAACTATAAAACTCCTAGAAGATAACATAGGAATAACTCTAGATAACCTTGGGAATGGTGATGATTTTTTAGATACAAAAACCAAAGGCATGATCCAAGAAAGAAATAATTGATAATCTGAAGTTAATTGGAATGAACAACTTCTGCTCTATGAAAGACATTTTCAAGATAATTAAAAGACAGTTCATATAGTGGGAGAAAATATTTGCATATTTTTGATAAGGGATTGGTATCCAAAATATACAAAGGACCCTTAAAACTCAATAATAAGGAAACAAACAACCCAACGTAAAAATGGGCAAAAGATCTGAACAGACACCTCACCAAAGAATATAAACAGATGATAAATAAACACATGAAAAGATGCTCAACATCATGTCATTAGGGAATTGAAAATTAAAATAACAATTAGATATCATTACACACTTACTAGAATGGTCAAAATCTAGAACACTGACAACATCAAATACTGGTGAGGATGTGGAGTAACAGGAACGCTCATTGATTGCTGGTGAGAATGCAATATGGTTCAGTTATTTTGGAAGACAGCTTGACAATTTCTTAGAAAACTAAATGTTTTTGATCATGCAGTCCACCAGTTGTGCTCCTTGGTGTTACCCAATGGAGCTGAAAACTTATGTCCACATAAAGACTTGTGCATAGATATTTACAGCAACTTTATTCATACTTACCAAAACTTGGAAGCAATCAAGATGTGCTTCAGTGGGTGAATGAATAAAAAAAACTGTAGTACAGCCAGACAATGGAATATTATTCAGCGCTAAAAAGAAATAGCTACTAAGGAGGTAAAAGATCTTCTTGATGATGAAAACTACAAAACACTGATGAAAGAAATCAAAGAGGGCACAAAAAAATTAAAATGTATTTCATGCTTGTGGATTAAAATAAATAATATTGTTAAAATGGCCCTGCTACCCAAAGCAATCTACAGATTTAATGTAATCCCTATCAAAATATTAATACCAATGACATTTTTCACAGAAATAGAAAAACATTACAAAATTTATATGGAACCACAAAAGGTCCCAAATAGCCAAAGCAGGCATCACACTGCTTGTCTTCAAAAATATACTACAAAATTATAGTAACCAAAACAGCAGGTATTGGCATAAAAACAGGCAGATGGACCAGTAGAACAGAATAGAGAATCTAGAAATAAATGCATGTATTTACAGCTCACAGGTTTTTGACAAAGGAGCCAAGAACATACACTTGGGGAAGGAATATCCTCTTCAATAAATGGTACTGGGAAAACTATATATATGCAGAAAAATGAAATGAGACCCCTGTCATCATATAAAAAACCAACTCAAAATGGATTAAAGACATAAATGTAAGACCCAAAAACTATAAAATGACTAAAAGAAAACATGGGGGAAATGCTTCAGGACATTGGCCTAGGCAAAGATTTTATGGGTGATGCTTCGTAAGCACAGGCAACAAAAACAAGTATAGACAAATGGGATTATATCAAGCTAAAAAGCTTCTGTACAGCAGAGGAAACAACTGATAGAAGAAACAGACCTGTAGAGTGGGAGAAAATATTTGCAAACTATTATTCTCACAAGGGACTAATATCCAGAATATACAAGGAAGTTAAACAACTCAACAGCAAAAAAACAAATAATTCAAGTTAAAAAGTGGGCAAAGGATCTTGACAGACATTTTGCAAAAGACTTACAACTGGCCAACTAGTGTGTGAAAAACATGCTCAATATTGCTAATCATTAGGGAACTACGAACCAAAATCACAATGAGATATCATTTCACCCCAGTCAGAATGGCTACTATCAAAAAGAGGAAAAAAAAGACAAATGCTGGTGAGGATGCAGAGAAAAGGGACCTTTTATACACTGCTGATGGGCATGGAAATTAGTACAGCCATTATGGAAAACAGTATGGAGGTTTCTCTAAAATCAGAAATAGAACTACCATATGATTCAGTAACCCACTGCTGGGAATTTAGCCAAAGGAAAGTAAGCCCGTATACCAAAGAGATATCTGTACACCATGTTTATTGTAGAACTATTCACAATAGCCAGCATATGGAATAGACGTAAGTGTCCATCAGCAGATGAATAAGTAGGGAGAATGTGGTATATATACACAATGGAATACTATTTAGCCATAAACATGAATAAAATCCTGTCATTTGAGGCAACATGGATAAACCTAGAGGACATTATGTTAAGTGAAATAAGTCAGGCACAGAAATATAAATAATGCGTGTTCTCACTTATATGTGGGAGCTAAACAAGTTGAGCTCATGGAAGTAGAGGGCAGAACTGTGGTTACTAGAGGCTGGAAAAGGTAATAGAGAGGGGAGGATAGGGACGGTTGGTTAATGAATACAAAATTATAGCTAGATAGGAGAAGTAAGTTCTAGCATTCTATTGCACTATAGGATGAATATAGCTAACAGTAATTTATTGTATATTTTCAAAAAGCTGGCAGAGAAGGTTTTGTATGTTCCCAACATAAAGAAATATGTCAACACAAAGAAAATGATCAAATCCAGGAAATTCATGGATATGTGAATTACCTGGATTTGATCATTACACACCGTATACATGTATTGGAGTATCACTTTGTATCCCATAAATATGTACAAATGCATGTGTCAACTAAAAATAAAAGGAGAAGAGTTAATTTAAAAAAAGAACAGGAAAAAATAGGGAATGAGCTATCAAGTCATAAAAAGCCACTGAGAAGCCTTGGATATTACTAAGTGGAAGAAGCCAATCTGAAGAGGCTACATGCTATTTGAGTCCAGCTCTACGGCATTCAGGAAAAGGCACAACTATAGGACAGTGAAAAGATCAGGGGTTGCCAGGGGTTGGGGGGAGAGGGATGAACAGGTGGAGCACTGGACATGTGTAGGGCAATAAAACTGCTCCGTACAAGTAGTTTATGCATTTGTCAAAACTGCCTATGGAGAATTTGGATAGAATCAGAGTGAAAAAGAAAACAAGTCTTTAAGTGCACAATATTTTGCTTCATTTCTATATATTGAACAAGACAGAAAGAACATTCTGAAGGGTTGGGAGAGAGATCAGTGACATGCTTGTGCCCTCTTCATGACCTCACCAATTTTATCTCTGTATCTCAAGGTAATTTATTAATATCATTTATTATGCAAATATGATTACATTCTATTATAACTTATTATTAAATTATATAATGATTTAGTAGATGAAAACTTCAGACACAGAATTGGATAGATGTAGATTTGACAAAGACTAGATTATGTTTTAACAAACAAAAGCTGGGTATAAAATGGAGAGTAGCCTGAATCTTTAGGATAATAATATTTTTAACTCTAATACATTCAATATCGAGAATAATTTTTGAAAATACAATACATATAATAAACAAAAATATCCAAGAGAAGAATAACTGAAGGTCACAGGATTTGCTGAATGCCAAATAGGAGAGGGTCTGCGTACAATAACGTCCAATAATGATGGGCTCAATAAGGTGTTGTCTTCAGCAACAATACAAAAGCAAATTCAAATAGCTGAAAACAATCTACTTTGAAAAAAGAAATCTAATCCAAAGGACGTGATTTAAAATATTAGAAGTCTTACTGCTCTCAAGGAATGGAAAAGGAAGAAAAAGACAATTATAGATGTGGCATTGAGTCATGCTGGTGACCCACGGCCTGAAATACTGTCCCTGCAGTGACTCTGAGGGGTGTTTTGTATCAGGGCAAGCCTGTCCCTGGCCTCCCAGATTATACAGTTATTGACCTATTATTTATGAAATTATATAAATGTCAATTATTTATATTTTCACCTTGTGTCAGCTTTGTTTTAATGCTTTCTACTGATAATATCTTATATTGAACCCAAAGCTAGTATCTTGAAACTTCAAATCATGTCTTCTCATTTTAGAGTCCTGGAACTTAAAGAACAAATTTCTGTTCCATGCATCTGTTTCTTCTATGGCTTTGAGATTAAAGAGTAAACTTTAGTTTTAAATACTCTCAGCTTTAAAATCCAAGCCCTCTCTCTCTGTCTTGTGTATAGGAATTGCACCAGCCATTTAGACTGTTTTGGTTTCTTCTCCCTGAACCAGAACTCATACAGTTTTTCAGGTAAAGAAGCATCATGACTTTGAATAACGGTGGGCTAATGCCATTGTTGAAAGCTTAATTCAGGGACTTAGTGTTCTGTAGCACTAACTGTGGGTCAGATGGATTGGACTGTATTACTGAGGTGGTCTTTGACAGCAAGGTGACCTTGGGCATGTCATTTGACCTCCTTTGAGCCTCAGTTTCTTCTCCTGTTTTATATACCTCCCAGGGTCATCACAGGACCAAGTGAGACAAAGTATAAACCAGCATAAAGATACATATCTTTATTTTTTCTGATTTAAAACAAATATGTGTGCCAGGTGCAGTGGTTCACACCTATAATACCAGCACTTCAGGAGGCCAAGGCAGAAAGATCACTTGAGCCGAGGAGTTCGAGACCAGCCTAGGCAACATAGGAACATCCCTCTATAAAAACACTTTAAAAATTAGCCAGGCATGGTGGCACATGCCTGTATTCCCAGCTACTTGGGAGGCTGAGGTGGGGGGATCATTCGAGCCCAGGAGGTTGAGGCTGCAGTGAGCCACTGCACTCTAGCTTGGACAACAGAATGATCCTGTCTCAATTTTTAAAAAATTAATATGTACTCATAAAAAAACAACAACGAAGTATAAAAGGAATATGAAATGAAAAGGAAAATATCAAAATAATGACTAGGGGGCCAGGTATAGTGGCTCATAATTATAATCTCAGCACTTTGGGAGGCTGAGGCAGGTGGATCACTTGAGCCCAGGAGTTCGAGACCAGCTGGGCAACATGGTAAAACCTCATTTCTACTAAAAATACAAAAATTAGCTGGGTGTGGTGGTTTGCACCTGTAGTCCCAGCTACTCCTATGGCTGAGGAATGACAATTGCTTAAATCTGGGAGGCAAAGGTTGCAGTGAGCTGAGATCATACCACTGCACTCCAGCCTGGGTGACAAAGCAAGACTCTGTCTCAAGTAAATAAATAAACAAACAAATAAATAAAATGACTAGGACTAGCTTGGTTATACGCAGATTTTTTTCTCTCTGATAACATGTAGTATGGTTATTATTTTTGTTTTACAAAAACAAGATCATTCCATTTTTGTCTTCTTTCATTTCACACATCGTGACGTCTTCTCAGGTCAGTGCATAGAGAGCTACCCCATTATTTCCATGCCTCCATAGGCCCCTAATTGCATGGGTGCCACATAAATTATTTAACCAGTTTCATGGTGGTAGCTATTTGAGCTTGTCTGCAATTTTTTACCACTGGAAACAATGCTGCAGCAAACAGTGTTGTGCTACAATATTTTTATATACTTCAGTGATTATTTCTATATATTCCTAGGAAAGAAATTGCTGGGTCAGATGTATCAATCTTTAAATGTATTTAAATTTTGAAGGACATTGCTAACTTGGACAAGTGTTTTAAAGCCATGGGGCTCTCCAGAAACATTAATTCTTCAACTGGATTCTAGAAAGCGAGCAGTAAGTGGAGGTCAGAGAATGAGAGTCGCAACAGAGACTGAGAACAGAGTAGGTGTAGGCCCAAGTCACTTATCCTATCTTCTTTACTGTTATTTATTTATTTATTTTTTTATTTTTCTGAGACAGAGTCTTGCTCTGTTGCCCAAGCTGGAGTGCAGTGGTGTGATCTCAGCTCATTGCAACCTCCACCTCTCAGGTTCAAATGATTCTCATGCTTCAGCCCCCCGAGTCACCTGTTTTCTTTAGACATGATCAGATTTGTTTCTCCCACTTCCATGGCCCTCTGAAATCATTTTACAGTTTATCTGTGAGCTTGGCATGTGGGGAGCCAGAAAAACTTCTGTCATTGGCCTCTTTCAGATCCTTTAAAGATGAGTCCAGCTCTGATCCCCATGAAGGGAGAAGCAAACTACTGTTTACCAAACCCCTGCCATGTACTAGGTCTTATCACACTTATAAAAATACATACACATGACTTCCGTGAATCCTCAGTCTACCCCAATATGTCAGCATGACTATCACCATTTTAGAGAGGAGCAATAAGTAGCAGAACTGGAATTTGGTCCAGAACTGGCCTCAAAGTCCCTACTTGTTCCATGGTGCCTACCAACTCTGAGCCCAGAGATGCCCTTAGCCATAGCCATACTCTGTATCCTGACTCAGAACCACTTCTGTGTCTATAACTTTTAATAGCCTTGGGTGGAGAAACTTGTTTCATATCCTTTAAAGTTGAAATGACATTCATAGCTGGCTTGGGGTTGTTAACAAGTCTATGTATTCCAGTGGATCACAGAAGCCTTAGGGTGACTGGCCCAATGAGCCCTTTCTTTCTTTTTCTTTTCTTTTTTTTTGATATGGAGTCTTGCTCTGTTGCCCAGGCTTGAGAGTAGTGGCGCCATTTCAGCTCACTGCAACCTCCACCTCCTGGGTTCAAGCGATCTCAGCCTCCCGAGTAGCTAGGACTACAGGTGTGTGCCACCACGCCTGGCTAATTTTTTTTTTTTTTTTTTTTGTATTTTTAGTAGAGATGGAGTTTCCTCACATTGGCCAGGCTAGTCTGGAACTCCTGACCTTAGATGATCCACCCGCCTCGGCCTCCCAAAGTGCTGGGATTACAGGAAGGGAGCGACCATGCCTGGCCCAGTGGGCCCTTTCATAAGTATTCAAGGGTCTTAACTGTTTTCATGTACAGCACCATGCAGGAGGGAATGATAATGTGGTTGCCAAAGTCTTCCCTGGACAAATGACCTTTGTCCTGTCCTTTATCATGGTGATCATTGTTGGAGTTGTTTACTTCCACCTACCTATTTGGATATAGGACTGTTCTACTCTCTCTTAAGATCGGAATCTACTCTCCTTTATGTTACCCTGAGCAAATTTTACATTGTGATGATCAAATGGCATTGATGCACATCTCAGCTATTAGGTGTCTTTGATGCATTTAAAGTATTATTTTGCATCTTCATCTTCAATTCTCTTTTGCTCTTGAAGGAGCACACTTTCCCTTGCTTCCTCAGGATGAATTTCAATTGTAAAGCTGCCTGCCCCCAGTCTTAGCAGCCTAATATAACTCTTTAGTCAACATATGCAAGTCCATAAACGTAATCTATCACATAAATGAAACCAAAGACAAAAACCACATGATTATCTCAATAGATGCAGAGAAGGCCTTTGACAAAATTCAATAGTCCTTCATGCTAAAAACTCTCAATAAACTAGGTATCCACGGAACGTATCATAAAATGATAAAAGCTATTTATGACAAACCTACAGCCAATATCGTACTGAATGGGCAAAAACTGGAAGCATTCCCTTTGAAATCTGGCACTAGACAAGGATGCCGTCTCTCACCACTCCTATTCAATATAGTATTGGAAATTCTAGCCAGAGCAATCAGGCAAGAAAAAGAAATAAAGCGTATTCAACTAGGAAAGGAGGAAGTCAAACTATCTCCATTTGCAGATGACATGATTGTATATTTAGAGGACCCCATCGTCTCAGCCCCAAATCTTCTCAAACTGATAAGCAACTTCAGCAAAGTCTTAGGATACAAAATCAATGTGCAGAAATCACAAGCATTCCTATATACCAATAACAGACAGAGAGCCAAATCAAGAGCGAATTCCCATTCACAATTGCTACAAAGAGAATAAAATACCTAGGAATACAACTAACAAAGGATATAAAGGACCTCTTCAAGGAGAACTACAAACTACTGCTCAACGAAATAAGAGAGGACACAAACAGATGGAAAAACATTCCATGCTCATGGTTAGGAAGAATCAATATCGTGAAAATGGCCATACTGCCCAAACTAATTTATAGATTCAATGCTATCCCCATCAAGCTACCAATGACCTTCACAGAACTGAAAAAAACCACTTTAAACTTCATATGGAATCACAAGAGAACCCACATAGCCAAGACAATCCTAAGCAAAAAGAACAAAGCTGGAGGCATCACACTGCTGGACTTCAAACTATACTACAAGGCTACAGTAATCAAACAGAATGGTACTGGTACCAAAACAGAGACATAGACCAATGGAACAGAACAGAGACCTCAGATGCAACACCACACATCCACAACCATCTGATCTTTGACAAACCTGACAAAAACAAACATGGGGAAAGGACTCCATGTTTAATAAATGGCATTAGGAAAACTGGCTAGCAATGTGCAGAAAGCAGAAACTGGACCGCTTTCTGTCACCTTACACTAAAATTAACTTCGGATGGATTAAAGATTTAAACATAAAACCGAACACCATAAAAACGCTAGAAGAAAACATAGGCAAAACCATCCAGGACATAGGCATAGGCAAGGACTTCGTGACTAAAACACCAAAAGCAATGGCAACAAAAGCCAAGATAGACAAATGGGATCTAACTAAAATTCAGAGCTTCTGTACAGTAAAAGAAACCATCATTAGAGCGAACCAGCAACCAACAGAATGAGAAAAAATTTTTGCAGTCTACCCATCTGACAAAGGGCTAATATCCAGAATCTACAAACAACTAAAACAGATATACAAGAAAAAAACAACCCCATTCAAAAGTGGGCGAAGGATATGAACAGACACTTTTCAAAAGAAGACATATATGAGGCCAACAAACATGAAAAAATGCTCATCATCACTGGTCATTAGAGAAATGCAAATCAAAA
>CAUYQU010060590.1:0-66538 GCA_963574635.1 Cheracebus regulus
AACACAATTATTGGCATAAAAGAGGTTTTTAATACGCATTTTTAGACTGTATTCTAGCCTGGGCAATAAAACAAGAATCCCATTCTCTCTCCCTCTTTCTCTTCCTCTTTCTTTCTTTCATTCTTTTTTTCTTTCTTTTGCTTTCTTTCTTTCTCCTTTTCTCTCTTTTTCTAAAATCTCTTCCTCTTTCTCTTTCATTTTTTTCTTTCTTTTGCAGTTTCTTTCTTTCTCCTTTTCTCTCTTTTTCTAAAATCTCTTCCTCTGTCTCTTTCATTTTTTCTTTCTTTTGCTGTTTCTTTCTTTCTCCTTTTCTCTCTTTTTCTAAAATCTCTTCCTCTTCCTTTCTCTCATTCTTTTTATTCTTAAAAAAAAAAAAAAAACAAAAAAAAAAAACAAAAATAAAGACTTTCCAGATAACAAAAACTGAGAGAATTAGTTACTAGTGGATCTATTTTACAAAAAGTAGTAAAAGAATGTCTTAGGCTAATAGTGGGTGATCCCAGATAGTAATCTCAATCTAAACATGAAAACAATTAATACTACTAAAGGTAATTAAGTAATTATAAAAGTCAATATGAATGTATATTTGTTATCCCTTTTCTCTTAACAGACTCAAAAAATAATTGCATAAAAATGTATATAATTGCATTATTTGACCTAAAACATATAGAAATATATTGTAAAACAATAGAACAACTGGTGGTAGCAAAGCTATCCTGGTGTAAGGAAATGATACTAGACAACAACTCAAATTTACATGAGTAAATACAGACTCTGAAACAGCAAATAGGAGAGTTAAAATAACAAACTTTATAAGTATATATTTCCTCCCCTTTCTGCTCTTGGCCTCTTTAAAAACATTAAATTATGTAATATATATAATTATAAAAATATGTTTAAGGGTTTGTAACATATTTATATTTAATAGCACCAAAAGGGAAAAGACAGAACAGAATTCTATAGCAACAATGTTTATATATCTCTCTGAAATTAAATAATACAAATCACAAGTAGATTCTGGTAAATTAACATGTATATGGTAAGCCCTAGAGCAATCTCTAAAATACTCTCAAAGTACATAGTGAAATAATTATGAAAATAATTTAAATGTTGCACTAGAAACTATTCACTTTATGTAAAAAGAAAAAGCAGTAAAGGAGGAATAGACTCAAATCATGAGATATAGGGAAAAAAAGTAAAATGGCAGATATAAATCTAAGTATATCAATAATTAATTGATTAAATATTATGGATTAAACAATCCCATCAAAAGGCAGAGATTGTCAGCTATATACTCTCTACAAAAGACACTCTTTATATTTGAAGTTGCAAGTAGGTTGAAAGTAAAAAGGATAGAAGATATATCATACAAACAATAACCATAAGAGAGCCAGAGTGGCTATACTGTATCAAGCAAAACAGATTTAGAACAAAAATGGTACTGGAGAAAGAGATACATTTTATAATGACGAAAGTATCAATCTACCAGGAAGATATAACTATATAAACATACATATACCTGACCACGTGAAGCAAAAACTGATAAAACTTAAGGGAAGCAGATAACTCACCAATAACAGTTAGGTATTTCAAGACCCAACCTTCAGTAGTGGATAGACAAAAAAGAAAAATATAAGCAAAGGTATAGAAGACCCAAACAGCACTATAAACCAATCAAATCTAAAAGATAGCTACAGAATACTCCACACAACAGAATGATACATATTTTTCTCAAATGCACATGGAATATTCTCCAGAATAGATTACACTTTAGGCCATAAAACAAGCCTCAATAGGGGCCGGGCACAGTAGCTCATGCCTATAATCCCAGCACTTTGGGAGGCCGAGGTGGATGGATCACCTGAGATCAGGAGTGCCAGATCAGCCTGGCCAACGTGGTGAAACCCTGTCTCTACTAAAAACACAAAAAATTAGCCAAGTGTGTTGGCACATACCTGTAATCCCAGCTACTCAGGAGGCTGAGGCAGGAGAATTGCTTGAACTTGGGAGGCAGAGGTTGCAGTAAACTGAGATCACGCCATTGCACTCCAGCTTGGGCAACAAGAGTGAAACTCTGTCTCAAAAAAAGAAAATAAATAAATAAATAAATAATGTAAAAGCCTCAATAAACTTCAAAAGACTGAAATCATATAAGTATTTTTGCCAACCACAATGAAATAAAATTAGAAATCAATAACAAAACATTTGGGAAATTCACATATATGTGGAAATTATACAACATTCCCCTAAAAAATATATCCAAGAAGACATCATAAGGAAAACTGGAAAATAATTTCGAGGTGAATAAAAATGAAGTTACAGCATGCCAAAATTTACAAGGATGTAGTGCTCAGAGGGAAATTGATAGCTGTGAACATCTACTTAAAAAAAAAATTTTTCAAATCAATAACCTAACTTTCGTCTTAAGACACTGGAAAAAGAAGAGCAAACTAAGCCTCAAACAAACAAAATGAATGAAATAATGAAGATTAGAGCAAAATTTAATAGAGAATAGAAAAACAATAGAGCAAATCAATTAAACCGAAATTTGGTTCATTGAAAAGATCAACAAACTTGAAAAACTTTTAGATAGTCTGACCAAGACAAAAAAGAGAGAAGACTCAAATTACTAAAGAAGAAACATTACTACAAATCATAAGGAGATAAAAAGGATTACAAGAGAATACTGTAAACAACTGTATGCCAACAAATTAGGTAACTTAAATGAAATGGCCAAGTTTCTAGAAAACCTCAAACAATTGAAACTAACTCAAGAAGGAGTAGAAAATCTGAATAGACTTTATAACAAATGAAAACATTGATTTACTTACTTTTAAAGCTTCTGTATTAAACAGGGTTCTCTTAGAGGGACAGAACTAATAGGGTGTGTGTGTGTGTGTGTGTGTGTGTGTGTGTGTGTATAGAAGATATGTGTGTGTGTGTGTATGTGTGTGTATAGGAGATATGTGTGTGTAGTTGTGTGTGTATATATCCTATATATATATCCTATATATATGTGTGTGTGTGTGTGTGTATATAGATATCTATATCTATCTATATATAGATATATATATCTATATACACACACACACACATAGGTGTATATATATATATATCCTACATATATATATATATATGTATACACACACACACATACACACACATATATAAAGGAGAGTTTATTATTCACTTACACTATCTTATACAATTAAAGGTCCTACAATAGGCTGTCTGCAAGCTGAGGAGCAAGGAGAGAGTCTGAGTCCCAAAACTGAAGAACTTGGAGTCCAATATTTGAGGGCAGGAAGCATCTAGAATGGGAGAAAGATGTAGGCTGGGAGGCTAAGCCTGTCTCTCCTATTCACGTTTTTCCGCCTGCTTTATATTCACTGGAAGTTGATTAGATTGTGCCCACCAGATTAAGGGTGGATTTGCCTTCCCCATTCCACTGACTCAAATGTTAATCCCTTTTGGCAACACCCACACAGACACACCCAGGATTAATTCTTTGTATCCCCCCAATCGAATCAAGACACTCAGTATTAACAATCACACTTCCCACAGAAAAAAGCCCAGGTGGTTTCACTAGTGAATTCTACCAATCATGTAAAAAAAATTAACACCAATTCTTTATAAAGTCTTCTGAATAATAAAAAGGGAACATTTCCAACTTTTTATATGAGCCAGTATTACCCTCATACCAAAAGCAAACAAAGACATCACAAGAAAACTATAAACTAATATAATTTAGGAATATAGATGCAGAGTTCCTCAGTGAAATACTACATGACCAAATTCAGGAACATATAAAAAAAATTATACACCATGACCAAGTGGGATTTATCCCAGGACTGGAAGATTAGCTAACAATCAAAAATTAATTAATATAATACACCATATCAACAGAATAACGGACAAAAGCCATATGATCATCTAAATAGAGTAAAAAAAAAAACATTTAAAACTATATAACACACTTTTGTGATTCAACAAAGTTGGTCATCAGGAAAATGCATATCAAAACCACAATGTGATACCACCTCATACCCACTAGTATGGCTATAAATAAAAAGACACGTGCTGGGCTACCAGCACTTTGGGAGGCCAAGGCGGGCAGATCACCTGAGGTCAGGAGTTTGAGACCAGCCTGGCCAACATGGTGAAACCCTGTCTCTACTGAAAATACAAAAATTAGTCAGCTGTGGTGGCACACGCCTGCAATTCCAGCTACTCGGGAGGCTGAGGCAAGAGAATTGCTTAAACCCATAAGGCAAACGTTAGAGGTTGCAGTGGGCCTAGATCATGCCACTGCACCCCAGCCTGGTGACAAAGCAAGACTCTGTCTCAAAAAATATACATATAATTAAATTAAATTACAATTAAAAGACAGATAATGACATGCTGGAGATTATATGGAGAAGTCAGAACCCTCATACACTGCTAGTGAGAATGCAAAATGTTGCAGCCACTTTGGAAAACAGTCTGGTATTTTCTAAAACAATTAAACATAGAATTACCATATGACTCAGCAATTCTGCTCTTAGATATATACCCAAAGGAATTGAAAACAAGTACTTAAACAAATACATGTATGTTACGTTCATAAACACTAATATGCAAAATAAGCAAAAAATGAAAATAGCCAAATATCCACTAATGAATGAATGGATAAACAAAATATGGCATATTTATACAACTGAATATTATTCAGCCATAAAAGGGAATGAAGTACTGATACATGCTATAATCAGATGAACCTTGAAAACATTATGCTAAGTAAAAGAAGTCAGCCACAAAAGACCACACATTGTATGATTACACTTATATGAAATTTCCACAATAGGTAAATCCATAGAAATAGAAAGGAAATTAGTGGTCTTCTGGAGCTGGACAGTTGGGGAGAAATGAGAAGTGACTTAGTACCTATGGAGTTTCTTTGTGGGGTTATACAAATATTCTAAAATAAATTGTGATGTTGGTTGTACAAATATGTAAATATCTTTAAAATCATTGAATGGATTTCTTTAGGAATACAGCTCCCAGTATACAAGAATATAAATTCAAAGATGTTTATTGCATCATTGTTTACACTAACACAATAATAATTAGAATTAGAATTAAAGTCATAGAAACATAGTGACTGTCCACTTGGATGGGGGGGATACTGAATTATTATAATACATTCATACTATGAAACATGATGTAGCCACTAAAAAGCGTGAATTCATGCCCGAACAACTGCCTTAATGGGGTTTCCACATGTTGTTATGAGTGAAAAGATAAACCACATAATCGTGTATACAGTGTGATTCAATTTTTGTAAAATAAACAATGACAAAAACTTCCCTCCTATGCATATATTTGTATATATACACAAATAGTATACATAATCAACTGAGCATAAAGAGAGGTGTGGAAAGATGTCCCAGGAATGAGTGGGTCATTGGAGTTGTGAAATAAAATAATATTGGAAAGAAAATAATTGCCAACCACATACTGAAGTCAGCTACATGTTTGACACTTGAGCTAAAAATGGAAATTTTTTAAGCTACTAAAACTTAAAATCTATATAATTACTATACAAGCTCCATGGGATCCAGTCTCTGCCATTGCTAGTTGTGTTAGCTTGGGCACACTACTTACCCTCTCTGTGCTTCCAGTTTTGTTATCTGAAAATAAGGAAGTAGAGATGATAATAGTACCTACCTTACAGAGTGGTTGCAAGATTTGGAAAAGTTAACATGCATAAACACTCAGAATTGTGCTATTTGCTATTTATTATTACTCTTTGTGTGGATAGTTCTTTGCTGCAAATATTGTGAAAAACCACAGCCTATTCCTGTGTACTAAGTAGAGAGATGGCTATTTTTTCTCTCATTAACTTTTTCTTCCTCTTCTCTCCATCATGTTCCCATAATGGAAGAAAATGTGCTCTGTGGCTGGTTCTGTGGCCACTCAGAAGTCATGGCAACACTGAACTGAGAAGCAGACCTAGTGTCAGGCAAGGCCAGATGATAATATAAATGGACTTAGCAGATTAGAAATATGAACAGCACATAATGAAATGAGATTTATCTTAGGAGGAAATGCAAACTAGTTTATCTAAGAAGAAATAGATCAATCTATAGTCAACCTGGCAGCAAAGAAGAGTGCATCTGAGGAAGGCAGAGATAAGGAACAAGGAGAGAGAAGGACACTGGCAGGAATATGGCCAGAGTGTCCCTGCTGTATACAGCATGGCCCCAGGGAAAGAAGATAACTCCTTATGAGGTACCCACTGATAAATATCTTCTCATCTTGTGAACTATCCATTTTTGCTTGATTTATATTTCCCAACTCTAATAGAGACCAGCAGTCAAGTGGTTGATGTAATCGTGCACCAAAAATATTTTTCTCAGCTGTGTTAGTCATTATTTTGGCAGTTGTAACCACCAAACTGGAACAAGAAGAGACAGTCTGAACCACTGCTGGGCACTGTGCCCTCATGACAAGCACGTATATACTCAGTCTACTAAAGAGGCAGAGCCTGGGCAACATTGTCAGACCTTGTCTCTACAAAAAATAGAAAGGTTAACCAGGTGTGGCAGCACGCACCTGTGGTCTCAGCTACTCAGGAAGCTGGGGCAGGAGGATTGCTTGAACCCAGAAGTTCAAGGCTGCAGTGAGCTGTGACCACGCCGCTGCACTCTAGTCTGGGTGATAGAGCAAGACCTGTCTTACAATTAAAAAAAAAAAGAAAATACTAAAGAGGCAGATCTAAGTCACACTGTATAGATATAGCCTTGGCTCCCAAAGCTACTTTCCAAAACCATGCTGCATCCCAGGCTGGTGCTGGGAGCTGAAGAACATAATACTGTGGCTGCATCTCTGAACTGACTGCAGCTGGAGCCTGCCTCTCGTCTCCTGATGGGGTCAGGTCACTTCAGGAAGCTTTGTGTCTGTAGATAGGAGCAGTAGACTCTTTGTAATTAAGAACTAAGGCTTTAGTACAGAATAATCAATAAACAGACAATCCTACTTGAAGTGCCTCCCATCTTAATTGGCTTAAACTAGTACCAACGGCAAAAAAAAAGAAAGCCGAACCATAATTAGCTCTTGGGACCAGGAAAGCAGTGGATCCAGCAGAGGCTGTCAAGACCTGAGTGGGGGCTACCCTGGTCATACCTTTACCAAATTCTCCCAGGGGAGGGAGATCACCACCCTGGGAACCCAGAGACCTCAAGAGCCAGAGGGCATCTTGGAGACCCGAGGAGAGACTCACATAAACCAGAAGGATAACTTCTCACTTCCTAACTAGGATAGAAGAGGGTCCTAAGTAATTGGATTTACCTTCAAAACAGGTGATTATGTTCTCCCAGGTCTTAAAAACATTTCTTGGATCTGTCCCCAACTCATCAACAGCAGTGAATGTCCCTTAGTTCAAGTCCACACTGTATAGGCCCCTAAACTGCCCTTCCTGCCTTTCTGCCTCCAAGTATCCTACCCTTCAACACCTCCCCCAACTTCACTCATTTTAATCTTTTTGCATTTTGTTTTTGTTTTGTTTTTGAGATAGGGTCTTGCTCTGTCATCCAGGCTGGAGTGCAGTGCTTGATTTCAGCTCACTGCAGTGTCAATCTCCTGGGCTCAAGTGATCTTCCTACCTCAGCCCTGCAAGTTGCTGGACTAAAATCCATGCTTCCACACCTGGCTAATTTTTGTATATTTTTGTAGAGACAGGGCTCCACCATGTTGCCCAGGCTGATCTCGATCTCCTGAGCTCAAGCAATCTGCCCACCTTGGCCTCCCAAAGTGCTGAGATTACAGCTGTGAGCCACCATGCCTAGTTCATCTCAGTCTTGACTTTTGCCCTTTGAACAATACAATTTACGTAACCTACGTGACCTATCTAAAGCACAAATCTATTATGTCAACCCCTCTTTCCCCAACTTAAAAACACCAGTTCATGGATTCAGCAAAGTTTTAATGTGTATAGATGTGTTCCAGGCACTGTGCTGGGTACTGAGAATTTGATGATGAAAAAAGCAAAGAAGCTATGCCCTCGTGAAGCTTGAAATCCAGTGGGGAGAAAAGACAGCAAAACAATTACACAAAAAGCTATGATTAAAGTGCTATGAAGAAGAGAGGCTATGAGAACCTCTATCAGGGGCTCGGTCTAGCCGGGGAGGTCAAGAGAAGACTTTCCTATAGATACAACATATGAGCAGAGATCTGAAAGATGAGTAGGAACCAACTAGGCCAGAGGTTCTTGCAACCTCTTAATAGGCCAAGGAAATTGCTTAGAGTTAGAGTGTCACAACCACATCTTTTAAAAATGAAGTAACAGACTGGACTACAAAACAGTAGAAGAGAACAGAACAGAAGAGAAAAAATAGGGACTAGATCAGAATGTACTGAAAATTAGCAAAAGTTAGCATTACTTCATGAAATGTTTGTAGAGCATTACAATATAAAATGTATTTCTTACTACGGGTTGTGAACTAGACAGTGGAGGAAGCAGGGAGGATGAACACACATCCCCAAAACAGAACAGCCTCTGCAAAGGCTCAGCGGGTGAGAGGAAGTATAAGATGTTTAGCCTCAGTTTTAAGTTGGGGGAGAAGCCAGTCGTCATCCAAGCAGCAGACACCACGGACATCACAATGAGCCAGACATGATTCTCTGTTTTGTTGAGCTTACATACCATCAGGAGAGATAGACCAGTATGTAAATAAATATCAGACAAATTTTGAAAAAAAAAATGCAGGACCAAATAAAACGTAACAAGGATATAAAGTATGAAGAAATTACTCCCAGCTAGGGAAAATCTCAGAAAACTTCACAAAAGAGGAGGCTTCTTCTTGAGGCCTGCAAAGAAGGGAAGGAATTAACCAAGTGAAAATGTTGGCAGTGGGAGTTGAGGGGAGAGGAGTGCAACCATTCCAGATGTGGAATAGTGGGAGTAAAGGCACAGGAGTGTAGAGGATGTGTTTGGGGAATGGTAAGTTGGGCTGGAACAATGGGTCTAAGTGGAAAGAGAGTCATGGAAAATAAGGCACGTGATGGAAAATGGAGACCAAGTCATGTGGGGCCTTGCCTGTCTGGCTAAAGAGTTTGAACTTTGCTTTCAGGCAAAAAATAAACAATGAAGGTTTCTAGGCAGGGAAGTGACATACTTTTTGCTGTGTATTAGCAAGATTCCTCTGGCAGAAACATGCAGTAGAATAGATTAGTGGGAGTGACACTGGGCAGAACAACTAAGAGGAAATTGTAAAATTCGCAAGTTACACTAATACCTCAGCAAGGGTTAGGGCAGTGGGGATGCAAGGGAGGGAGGGTGTGGGTGGGCACATCGGCCAGGTGTGGGTGTAGACCCTCTGAGACACAATAGCTTCTCATAAGGATCAGGATGGATCAGGATCCGTCTCAGCCTCTAGCTGTGACAACCCAGACAGGTCCTCTAGGTTTCTCTGCCTTAGCTTTTTTCCTTTGTGAACTGAGGGAATAATATTACTCTGGCTTCTGATACAATCAGCAGAGACTGGGAAAAATAAAGTGTGTTCAAACATGTAAAGTGTTTACAACTTGCTGAAGTAAAAGTGCCCTAAATCTACAATGATCTTAGCAGCCCCAAAAGAAAACCAATTATTAAAGAATAACAGGATTAATGGGTAGTACTTTTCAGTCCTTAAATCCTTTTTACTGTTGAGCTACCTCAATTTCCTTTCCAAGAAAACTTCTCCTTTTCAAGGTTGAAAATTAAAAAGAGTTTAGGGCCACCACAGACAAAAGTGAGCATGGAATCAAGCATGCTTCTATAACTAATCATATCATCAATACACCTTGAAAATGATAGAGTCTATCCTGCAGTGGTACTACACATTGGTAAGGGGGTTTACTGTCAAAATTTGCTGATTTCCTTTATCTCTTTGGGTCCTGGATTTTTTATTCACTAAAATCTATTAGATTATAATTTCTACTGGGAAAGCAAACTGAGCTATCTTGTGCACCTGCCATATCTTCACCACCCAGCATAAGCAGGCACACAATCATCGAATGAATTAATGAACCACAGGGTCTTCCCTAGTGAGTACAAAGTGCATTCTACCAGTGAGCTGTTACCAAATTATTTCAGTCTGACCCCTCTAATATCATAAGGGAAAATGTCCATTTGACCCAAGCAAACTTTTTCAGGAGGAAAAAATTATATATTTAAACATGCCTATATTTCTAAAATCCTAAACCTTATTTTTCTAATTATAATCTTCTTAAGTCTCTGTACATCTATGACATGCTAAGGCAGAAAAGTATCATGACCAGCACCATCATTTGAATCAGTACTCTTGGTCATAAGTCACAAAATCCTATTCAAACTGGCTCACATAATAGAAAGTACAGGCCCAGGCTTGTCTTTAGGCACAACTAAATCCACGTATTCAAGCAATGTCAGCAGGAGTTTGTCTCTCTCCATCTCTTGGCTCTCTTTTTCTCTCTGTTGGCTTCATTCTCAGCTGGGTTCTTCTTTAGCAGTGACAAAGAGACCAGAAGCTCTAGATTTAGTGTTTTATCAATCTAAAAACCCATGAGGAAAAAGGGAGCTTTTCTTTCCTAACAGTTCCTGCTAAAGTCCTAGGGTTGCCTCTGTAGTTCACCAAGCTTAGGTCACATGCCTATCCCTGAACCAATCACTGGGATTCTAGTTGCCCAAGCCTAGCTCTGGAGCCAGGGAAATGAGATCAGTCCTTCTTGAAACACAGAAAATAAAAGCAGGGATGGGAGTGGGGTACATCCCCAAAAGAAAATCAGGCACTATTAACAGAAATGGCAAATGAACGTGAAAAAGACTAGAAAGACAGATGTCGTCATCTCTAGCTGTCTAAAATAAGATTGAATAGAACCATATCTGATGGCCTATCATAAAGAAAGTGATTAAGCCTTTTCCATTATCGATGCCACACATGTGCTTAATGATAATAGATGAGACGCTGTGCCGGTGAGCAGCTGCAGGAAGGGAGCCAGAAGGGCTGGGAGTAGAAGCCAAGTAGCAATTCATCTTACAGCATAAAAGTTCCCCCAAGTCGGTTTTACCAAACAAGATCTGCACACTGACTCAGGCACTTTTCAAGTTGCAAAACTTGCTCTCAGACTCAGCAGATATATTTGAAACAATTTTATGACCAACAGTTAAACAGGAGGAAATTAAGGGAGAAAAATCAAGGATACAGCTTCATGCATAAAACTCAGCCATACAATTAACAGAGCCCACATTAATCACACATCAGTTAGGCCTCAGTGGTTTGATAGTTATTCGTTGGCAGAAACAAATCCCATTCCTATAGGCAAAAAGGATTGATGCTAGTATAACTGAAAGACTTAAATGTAGAGCTACTATCATTAATTAATCAAGTAATCACTCTCTTTGTGGTATTTGTGTGATATTAGGTAATTAGTCTTTTAGTGTTTCTCCCCCTTTAGCTTAGTTCTTTATTACACCCAACATTCCTTTCTAAATGTTCCAGTGGAAGATGAGATGTGTTTCTAATAATAATAAGACCCTCGTGTTTGTAGATCACTTTGTACTTTATAAAATGGCTCACTGGAGCCTTCCAGCAGCCTTTGGAGGTAAGCAGGACAAATATTATTCTCCCAAGTAACTACTGAAGCATCTTGCCTGGAGTCAGGCTCAAATAATTGCCAGTAGAACCTGATTCTCTTGCAGGGGGAGTGAAGTGTCTTCTCATTGTAATAATGGAGCAAATGGAGCTTTGGTTCTGGGATAAGGTACAGACAGGTGGAACTACCTCGTCAGAACAGAACCACTGTCAGAACTTACTCCTGAGGTCACAAGTCAGTCATACGTAACTGCAAAGGCATTAAATATAACTGAGCTTCAAGGGAAATCTCCCTGGCCTGCAAATAACAATCCTATAGAGAAGGAAGTAAAGCAATAACATGGAAAACCCAAATAGATATATTTCATAACATAATTTTAAAGTACTTTAATGACGCTTCACATTTGTATTGTGGTTTACAAGTCTTTGTATCTCTTCGAAATGCATTATCCCATTTAGTTCTGAATCTATATAGACTATAAATACCTGTTTACGACTTCAAAAAATATTATAGGACAGAGGCAAGGTCTTGCATTGCTAGAGATCTCCCCTATCTTTCCCATATTTTCAGCTCCATCTCAGAGCTGAAAATACAGTAAATGTATTCAGGAAGTGGTTCTTTGTTTTAACTAGAAAAATGTTGCTTCATTGAATTAATGCTGGTTAGCTTTTTGCGTGACTCTGAAGTCTGCTGTTAAAACTACCATCCTTAAAATAATAGTTATAAAAGCAAAGCCAGCTGAATTCACTCTAAATTATTCGCTCATTCAATCAGTCTTACACAATTTTTCAAGGACACAAAGCCAGATTCTATAGTGAGACAGAGAACATAAAGATGAAAAGTTACAGTCACTAATCTCAATGGCTGTACATGCAAGCTAATCATTACAGCAGCAGCTACAACAACAAATAATAATAGCATACGTTTCTGAGCACTTATTGTAGGCCAGTTACTCTGCCAAATGCTTTTCCTGTATTGACTATCTTAATTCTTACCATAACCACTGAGGTAGGTATTATTATTAATGTCATTTTACAGATGAGTAAACTGAGGATCAAAGTGGAGTGGCTTGCCCAAATTCACATGGTCAGTTAGAGGTGGAGCTGGGAGCCAAGCTCAGACAGTCTGACTCTACACTCGTACTCTTCACACCATGAATACACTAGTCATGGCATGGGTCAAGTTCAAGGGTCACACAAGGAAAAGAAGCACCAAAATATCCATGAAGGAGTTAGCTAAGCATCACAGGAGATGGAACGTTTGAGCTGAGACTTAATGGATTGATAACATTTTTTCCAGGAAAACTAGCTTGGAAAAAAGGATTTCAAGCAAAGGAAACAGCATGGCTGAAGCACAAACTAAGAGGAAGCCTGGTATGTTTGGAGACATACAGCCAGACTGGAGTGGCTTGGGCTTTGAGTGAGGGTGGGAGGAATGGGAGCCAAGACCAGTGAGGAAGACAGGATATGAATCCATGTCTTCATTATATAAGATGTCTATGTTATCATTTTCAGATATGAAACAAATCTGTAATTTAATTTTGGCTAGTAGTTAATAGCTCTCACTTAGTAACAGTATGAACTTGACTTCAGTTTGCTGGGATTTAGTTTCCTTGATGAACTGGCTAATTTTACTGCTACTATTCTCTCACATAAAGACTTTAATATCATGTTTGTTTTGCTCTTGTTTTCAGTCCTGATGGAAATGTTAAATGATAAAAATTATGTATAGAATCTAGGCTAATCAATTTAGATTCATGAATTTGAATGCACCAAAATATATTCTAACTCAATATAATCACAAATGTGTATAAATATAATCAATTTTAAAAGACTGAAGGAAAATACATCAATAGTTTAAGAATTGCCTTTAAATACTAGACAATTTTCTATATATTCAAACTTTTCCATAATAAGCATGTGTTAATTTTAAGAATACAGAAAAAAATTCTAGAATGGAGACCAGACTTTAAGTCAAAGTAATGAATGCACATAGTTCAAAAGTCACGTTTTACCAAAGAACTAGCAACAAAAATAATAGTTTGCCTTTCACTCCCACCTTCAGTCTTACTTACCTTTCCAAAGTCACCCCCACTAACTCAACATGTTTATTCTATAGTCACATAGAACTACTGTAGTTCTTTTGGGGTTCTGTGGTATATATGTGTTTCTATAAGATTTAACTCATTTATATCACCCCCCACCTTTCTTCCCCACCTTCCCGATACAGATAACACTATATTTAGTTCCTGTGTTGTTTGCTTACTTTTGAAAGTTTAAATAATGAACATACACTATCTTTTCTTATTCCGCCAAACATAGATAGTTTCTCTTAACACTCCAGTGGGTACAAAGAGAACACTAGTGCTCCTAGCCTTGCCCTAAGCTCTTCTACCTCCCATCTTCAGGACTGTAATCTTAGAGAATTCAAGTTATAATGTTTACATTTGGTTTTGTAATTATAATTCCATCATTCATACTTTCTCCAACAGTTCATTCTAAAATATGAAAACTAATAACAGCATTTATAGTATTGTGACTATGTAAATGTTAATTCATGGAGCAGCCAAGTAGTATTCTATGAGTATAATTTCTTTACTACACGTTTTTATTTCTACTGATTCCAACACTATTTTTTAACTTTCTATTATATCAAGTATTCTAGAAAGTCTCCCTTTTCCCCAGGAGACCTCTGTCCCCAGGCTTTCTGTCCCTCTGCTTTGACCTGGATGTTTTGTCCTGTACATGTCATAGAGTGTGAGTGATTCCCCATTACATTCTTAGTGAGGATTTTCCTGGACAGCTTCCCTAAAATTCCATCACCCTCCCAGATACTACCTAGTTTCTCTTCTGCTTTGTCTCCCTAGCAGCTATCACCATATAGCATATAGATATTTTACATACTTACTTTGCTTATTGTCTGTTTTCCTAAATCTGAGCTCCATAAAATGGGAAGTTTTGTCTGTTTTACTTTCTGCCTTATCCTTAGTGCTTAGAACAGTGCCTCATACACAGTAGACACTGAATGAAAGAATCAAAGCTACTCAATCTCCTTTGCTAGATACTTCCAGGAATGGGCAACCATAGTCCACTTTGGGCCAATGGGATGTGAGAAGAGACTTTCTAGGAGGGAGAAGTCAGTACTCTCCCACTAAGTACAAACAAAAAACAGTGCTTAGGTTGCTTCTGGCAGTCATGTTTATTATTATTATTATTATACTTTAAGTTCTGGGGTACATGTGCACGTCATGCAGGATTGTTACATAGGTATACACATGCCATGGTGGTTTGCTGCATCCATCCCTCTATCACCTATATTAGGTATTTCTCCTAATGTTATCCCTTCCAATCCCCCACCCCTTGCTATTCCTCCCCTAGACCCCCTCGCCCCTTAACATGCCCCAGGGTGTGATGTTCCCCTCCCTGTGTCCATGTGTTCTCATTATTCAACATCTACTTATGAGTGAGAATATGAGGTGTTTGGTTTTCTGTTCTTGCGTCAGTTTGCTGAGAATGATGGTTTCCAGCTTCATCCACATCCCTGCAAAGGACATAAACTCATCTGTTTTTATGGCTGCATAGTATTCCATGGTGTATATGTGGCTTCTGGCAGTCATCTTATGACCAAGAGGAAAAGCAGCCTTTGGAGAAGCCAATGCCAGGGATGGCAGAAGAGAAAGACAGTAAAAGCCTGGATCTTTGTTGATCTTTGAACCATTAAATCAACCTAAGAGCCCTCCCTGCCTTTTTGTTGTTTTCATTCCAATTTAAGCTGGAGTTTCTATTACTTTCAGTCAAAGAAGCTTACCTATTACCTGAGTTCCACTGAGCACCTGTCATCTTAGGTAGCCCCTTCATTGATTTTCTTTTCTTTCTTTTTTTTTTTTTTTGAGACGGAGTTTCTCTCTTGTTACCCAGGCTGGAGTGCAGTGGCGCAATCTTGGCTCCACCTCCTGGGTTCAAGCAGTTCTCCTGCCTCAGCCTCCTGAGTAGCTGGGACTGCAGGCATGCACCACCATACCCAGCTAATTTTTGTATTTTTCGTAGAGACGGGGTTTCACCATGTTGACCAGGATGGTCTCGATCTCTTGACCTCGTGATCCACCCGCCTCGGCCTCCCAAAGTGCTGGGATTACAGGCGTGAGCCACCGCGCCTGGCTGCCCCTTCATTGATTTTCTAAACCTGAGTCATGCTGTCATGGACCCCATGTCTTTCTCCTTTGATTTACTCTCTGCTTTTACTAGAACACATGCTGGATAACTTTCTAAGATATCTATAATAAAAATAATGTTTCTGAGTCATTGAATGTCTTTTTTTTTTTTTGAGGCAGAGTTTCTCCCTTGTTGCCAGGCTGGAGTACAATGGCACACCGCAGACTTTGCCTCCTGGGTTCAAGGAATTCTCCTGCCTCAGCCTCCCTAGTAGCTGGAATTACAGGTATGTGCCACCATGCCTAGCTAATTTTTGTATTTTTAATAGAGATGGGGTTTCTCCATGTTGGTCAGGCTGGCCTCAAACTCCCAACCTCGGGTGATCTGTCCGCCTCAGCCTCCCAAAATGCTGGTATTACAGGAGTGAGCCACCACACCCAGCCTGAATGTCTTTAAATGTTTTAATTTCTCCCTTATACTTCCTTGATGAGTTGGGTAAGCATGGGATTCTAGGTTGAAAAATCATTGTGTCTTGGAATTTTGAAAGCATCACTCATATCGCCTTTTACCATCCACTGTTACTGATGCTATATTTGGGTGATCAAGCTTTATTCCAGGAAATAGGATAGACACATTTAGCAAATAAAAATACAGAACATCTGATTAAAATCACCTTTCAGATAAACAATGAAATATTGGGGACATGCTTATTCTAAAAAAAAAAAAGTATTCATTATTTATATGAACTTCAAATTAAGCTAGGATCCTGTATTTTATCTGTCAACCCTACAGGGAAAGTTTTTAGTATATTCTCTTTATCCTTGATGTTCTGAAATTTCACAGTATTTCTAGTTGTGAGGGTTTTTATATTTTATATTTAAAAAGCTCATTATATTAAGCTAAATGAGCCCCATGAAAGAAGGTATAGTTCTTGTTGACATGTTTAATGGGTGGGTCACCACAGCCTACAGGCTCCAGCCCTCTGTCAGCTTGGGTTTGAGAAACCAGAGCAAGAAAAAATATATATAAATGGTTTCATCAACCTCAGAATTTGAAAATCTTTAGAGAAAATCACTTTCAGAGCAGAGGCATGGTGAGATTGTAGTCTACCCCCTATAGGGCCCTGTAGTCTAGTGGAATTATCTGGTCTCAAACCAGGCCACCCAACTGGCATTTCACACAAGCATCAGTGAACAACTTCAGAAAAGGGCCAGAGTTCAGGCTAAAGAGCCTTGCTTTGTAAGAGTGAATATTCTGGACGCATCCCAAATTTGCTGTGTAATTGCCCTGCTATGAACCTAGCAGACAGATATACTATCTCCAAAGAAAAAAGACAATCTGTTTGTAAGATGCATATTTCCTGGGCTTATCTTTGAGTGAACTAGCTAGAAAGTAAGTGATAAGGCCGAGAGATAAGAAATAATCATTTTGGAAAGTAGTGGTAAAATCAGGCAAGGTAAAAATAGGTCAAAGAAATTAGGAGGAGAGCTGCAGAGTCAGTAGAGAGAGAAAATTTTTTCAAATGATTTCAGAATCATTCGCTAGACCTGACCTTAGAAATAAACTAATCCAGCCCCTCATTTTACTAATGATGATACCAAGGTTAAGAGAGTGGAAGGGGCTTGCCCAGAGTTATGGAACCAGTTCCCTGATTCCCAGTCCAGTGTTTGTTCCACTCTGTTGCTGCTGTTGCTTGCGACCTATTGCACAACAGCCCTATTTAATCATCTTGACAGCTTCTGAGAATGATAAACCTTCTCTACAATGATATGACTCACTCAGGGTAGCAGCTTCACCAAATGTCCCATTAAAAGGCAAATTACTCCAGGTGGGGATTTCAGGGAGCTTGGAAAAGATAACCCCTAACCAAAAGTATTGCCCATACCCACCTACCTATGTGCCTAAAATTATAACTTGAAAATATCTGTTGAAATACAAATGACTACTTTTTACATTTTGCTTTGATCTTTGTAGAGACTTCTTCACAAAGAAGGGTTTGATGGTATGTGACACGGACAAATGCATTTTGATTGGACAGAGGTAGAATGATTAGATGTATTAGGATCCATCAGGTACAAATGGCAGCAGGTGCCTACTTCACCATTACTATTTCATGTAAGAACAAAGCAACAGATTGCTTTGTGCTCTAATCATTTTCTTGTCATCAGACTTCACTCTTGGTGTCTGATGTCACAGTAAGATATTTTAGTAGACCTAGTTTCCTTGATTACTTGAATAATTCACATTTTGTATCTGAATATAAGATGTTTTCATCAGAATAAAATTCTTTTAAATGGCAATTTTGATTTCAGCATCAAGAATTGCTATGTCTGGAGTCAAACCTGAAAATGTTATTTATCTTCCATGAAGGTCATTTGCCTTCTTTTCTGTGTCTGAAAGTTAAGGAAGAGGAAGTTTGGTTTTGCCAATGAAGAGATGATTTTAACCAGATTAGGTGTAACAACGTGATAGAGGCCAAAGTAGACTGCTATACTTCTTGTTAAGAAGTGAACACAGGTGAAAAAGTGATGAGATTGATGCAGACAACTTTTAAGAAGCTTGACTATGACCAAAAAGAGAAAATGTTTTATTGAAATGTTTGACTGAGTATTGGTTGGCTGGGTGGTTGGCTGGTTGGTTGGTTGGTTGGTTTTTAAAGGGAGGAGAGACTTGAGCATTTATTTCAGCTTGGGGGAATGAATCAGGACCTCAGCTCCCTCATCTGCATATTGCAGACATGCTAACCACCATAAAGAAAGAGTCTGTCCAAGATTATCTGGCCAACTGGCCAAAGTACCAGAATTAAAATTCAGGTCTTTCAACTCTTTGTTGCTTGGGTCCATGATGTCTCTCCATTTTGCAAATAGTCTTGGTTTAGAGTGGTTCACAAGAGGATACAGGAGGTCATTTCTATACAAACACATTTGCAAAGAGTTGTAAAGTCTTCTTGGACATGGCAGGAGTAAGGAAAGCAAACACTTGATGAAAGCAAACACTTTCCATGTGCTAGACACTAGGGTAATCACTTTACTGGTAATAAGTTAGTCAAACCTCACAGCAACTGTATGAAATAGGTAAAGTTATCTTTCTTTCACAGATAAAGAAACTGAGGCTCAAAGAAATTAAGTGACTTGCCCACAATGACACGGTTAGTAAGAGCCAAAACAGAGTCTTAAACACTAGATTACACTATCTCAGGGGAATGCAGAGTAATACTGATTTAGTATCACTAATTAATAATATCTTAAATTGTCATAAGTCATTTTTTCTAGGCACAGTCATATTTATTTTCCTATTTTGTATAATTTTACTTTCAGAACAACCCCGTGAAACAAATAAGGCAGAGAACATTATCCCCATCTAAGAATAAGGAAATTAAAGCCCCTTCTCTCTCTCTCTCTCTCTCTCATACGCACGCGTGCGTGCACACACACACAAATACACACACACACATTAGGGAAAGTAGTAACAGAGCCTAGGCCATCTCAGTGGCCAAATTTTCTACAGAGCTACCAGGAGCCTTAAGGGGAGAGACTCAATCCTCTGCTGTCTTTTGCAAGTAGCAACTAGTGTCCAGGGTTGGGAAAATAAACCCATTCCATCAAAATGCCAGAACATAAGTCCTTGAGCTACTGTATCAGAGTTCCAAGTGAGAAGATTCATAAGTAACAACCAAGCAAACTATTTCCAAGTGGAATGAACTCTTTAAAAAAAAATCAGAAATAGGTTTTGAACACTACTAGATTTCTTTACTTTTCAAAATGACCTACAGTCTCTGAAATTGTAGGGCTGTTTTGCAAAAGGTAAACACAAGTGGGTCCCACATACTCTTTTTGTTTTGTCTTGCTTGAGACAGGGTCTCCCTCTCTTGCCCAGGCTGGAGTGCAGTGGCATGATCCACCTGCAGTGTAACCTCCACCTCCCGGGCTCAAGTAATGCTCCCATCTCAGCCTCCCAGTAACTGGGACTACAAGCGAGTAACACCATGCCCAGCTAATTTTTGTATTGTTTATAGAGATGAGATTTCACCATATTGCCCAGGCTTGCCTCAAACTCCTGGGCTCAAGCAACCCGCCTCAGCCTCCCGAAGTACTGTGCTCAGCCCACAGACACAATCTTTACTTTACATTCTGGGACACAGGTGCAGAACATGCAGATTTGTTACATAGGTATACATGAGCCATGGTGGTTTGCTGTACTCATGAACCCGTCATCTAGGTTTTAAGGCTCACATGCATTAGGCATTTTTCCTAATGCTCTCCCTCCGCTTACCCGCAACCAATGACAGGCCCCCAACCAATGACAGTGTGATGTTCCCCTCCCTGTGTCCATGTGTTCTCATGGTTCAACTCCCAGCTATGAGTGAGAACATGTGGTGTTTGATTTTCTGTTCCTGCCACACACACTCTTAATACATTAACAGACTATATTTAAAAAGCAGTATCTGTCAGTTAAGAAAAGAAATCACTAGTTTGAAAGTTCAGCACAGGTATGATTTGTTGATAATTTTGTGGCAAGGCCTGTGCCTTACACTTTTGTATCCCTAACACCTAGCATGACGTCTGGCACGTAGTAAGTACCTAATAAATTTTCTGTAATGATTGATGAACACTATCCAGGATATGATGATGGCCCTGTCTACCACCTGTTCTCTAATTCTCAAAACCAAAGATAATAATTTTATTATCTACTTAGTTGGATAGAAGGAAAATTGAAATGACACCAAAACAACTCTGGCCTAAATTTCTCAAGGAATTGCCTCAATTTTTAACTTTTTAAATGTTTAACATTCGTAACATTCTGATTTTAAGGAGCAATTCTCTTGTTGCCGAGTAAGTTTCTAAACCAATCTATAAAATCCTTTGATTCTAACACAGAAGAATAAGAGTCCAAAAACATTTAGAACCGTATTCTCATTATGTCAACCTTTATTTGGAATTCCAATATGAGATGGCAGTAAAAGCCCCTTTCCTAGAGTCCCACCTTCAGATTCAGGAACTTTTTTTTAACCCTCTTTCCATTCTGCCTCCCCTCCCACTGTGTGACCCCACCCACCCTGCTCTGCATCTAAATGAACCTTGCTTCTTCTCTTGCTTTCTGAATCTCAGTGAGTGGCATCAATAGCTACCCAGTTATTCAAGTTTGATGCTCTGGAATCATCCACCCGAATACATTCCCACACTCCCGCAACACACATCCACATCTACACATACATGCCTAAGAGGCTATCGGGTACCATGATTCTACCTCCACTATCACTGTAGTTCAGGACATCATCTTTCTGGACTACTACAAAATGTGTCTGGGTTCCAGAGAGAAGAAGCCTTAAGTTTTAAGAAGACGATAGTAAGCCTTGCCCCTTCTATGCATCTAAAATTTACCTGAAATCTTAAGTTTCATAAGGAAGCACAGCTATGTTCAGGACCTTGGAGAGAACCAAACAAAGAGGATTTTGAGGAGCAGAAAGCAGGCAAGTGCTGTGCCAAGACTAGGGTTGTAAACAGTGCCAAATGCTATAGAGAAGTCAGGCCAGGAAGTCCAGCCACACAAGTTATCTTTTTGATCTTTGAACACATCAAACCCATCTCTGCCTCGAGGCTTTGTTCCCTGACTGGAACCCTCTGCCCTCATACCTTTGCATTGCTGTCCACTTCACACTATTCAGGTTCCCACCCTAATAACTCTGCAGAAAAGCCTTCCCTGAATCATGTTGTCACATTTTCCCATTTTATTTTCTTCATAACAGCGATCACTATTTGAAACCATCTTATTTATTCATTTCTTTACTTGACTATTGTCTTACCAGCTGCCTCAGTAGGTGTAAGCTTTATGAGAGAATAGGCTGTGTCTCTGTGATTCACTGTGATACTGTTAGTGTTTAAAACTGTATCTGACACCCAGAAGCTACTCATTAAGTATTTGACAAATAAGCAAATGAAATAAACAAGCAATGAGAACAGAAAATTTAATTTGAAGACGAAGAGACTTTTGAGGACCTTGAACTGAATAGTTTGAGCTGATACCACTTATTTTTGGGTTGAATATTTTGGGGTTTGAAGAAATACATGTATAGATGTGTTAGCATGATCCATCTAAGAATGGGTATCTGACACACTCATCAGATGGTACTGCCAATACTATATATATGTATAGATGTGTGTAGGTATATGTACATATATACATATACGTATACATATACACACATCTATACATATATACACATTGTGTGTGTGTGTGTGTGTATTATAGAGAGAGAGAGAGAGAGAGAGAGAGAGAGATAGGGTCTCACTCTTTTGCTCAGGCTGGAATGTGGTGGCAAGATCACCACTCACTGCAACCTCTGCCTCCCAGGTTCAAGTAATCCTCCCACCTCAGCCTCCCGAGTCGCTGGGACTACAGGTGTGCACCAACACACCCAGTTAATTTTTGTATATATTTTTGTAGAGATGAGGTTTCGCCATGTTACCCAGGCTAGTCTTGAACTCCTGAACTCAAGTGATTCACCTACCTCAGCCTCCCAAAGTGCTGGGATTACAGGTATAAGCCACTGCATCCAGGCTTTTATTTTAATTTCTAGAATAATTAATACAGCTCTAACTAATAAAAAGTAGGGAAAGGCATTCCTTTTGGATCATCTCAAAAGCAGCTACTGTTTTCCCACTTAGTCTAGTAAGGGATTTTGATTTTCTCATGACATCAAGTGGAGGCTGACCAAGCAAATAATTGGGTGATTGTTTGACCACATCATAGAGGTCAGTGAGTAAAAGCCACTGCACCCAAGGCTCTCACTTACAGAATTCTTAGGAAACAAGAACATCCCATGGCTGAGGAGTCTGGATACCATTATCTCTGACATGAGGAAGGCATGCGTCAGGGTGGTGGGGCAAACTTCCCAGGAGTTGAGTCTAGTAAACATGTTTAGTTTGGCCCACACAGTGGTTTTATGTTTTTTAGTTGATCACCAACATTTTAAACATCTGGAGATTTTGCACAAAAATAAAGATTTCCAGTATCTCTGGAAAATTCAGAAGTTCTAGAAATACTGGCCCTTGAATTTCCACATGATGACAATCATCTGACATAGCAACTGCCCCCTTTAAACAGGATTTGTGGTCTCAAGGCTGCCATAGTCTTCCCTACTCTACCTGTGTAACACCCAGCCTGCTTCACTGATTCACACTGATTGCATGCCCCGGGAACACATTTGAATTTGAGATGCCTTATTATGAAATAGAATGATCAGATGATTCTAAGAACCGAGGATGTGGGAATGATTAGGAAGAGAAAATATCCATGAATCACAGTGTCCATTTTCCCAAAGAAGCAACAAATCTGTGGTACATTGCAACAGGCATGAAACTTGTGATTGTATGTACTATAAAGGTATTTATGAGCATATTATACACTATTTCACACATTTCTAGGAAAAATTTGCATTTGGTTTATGTGTGCATGCATGCTTATATGCATGCACATAGTGGGTGCTCAATAAGTACTTATTGAATAAACTACTATGAGGTGCAAGGGTGTTCACCAAAATTCTAAACTCTAAAAACGTTATGACCTACTGCTATACAATTTACAGCTTCTGACTGCACCATACTTCTCTTTTTTTCTGTTATTTTCTCCCAATTTTAGAGAAGAGGCTTAAAGTTCATTAATAATTATAAATAAAAGCTGATTAATCAATCATCAGTGGGTGTGTTGACATTAGTGTGACAAGGTTTCAGAGTGCATTCATTGTATTAGTGAAGTCAGGACTTCTGGGTTCTGGTCCTGGAACTGCCCTTAGTGACAGTGATTCTGTCAGCAAGTTCCTTGGCTCCCTGGTCCAAAGTGTGCTCATCTGTAAAATCATAAGATATGCAGGGCTCCTCTCTGCTTTATGATCCCTGTTTTTGTGAAAAACAAAGACACATGAGCCATAAGTTGACTGGAAACTCAAAGCCATTAGAGTCTAGTAAGGAAAAACCAAGAAGAGAATTTTTTTCTCCAATAATTAAGGCAAGAAGGTTTGCAAATGCCTGGACAGCAATTCATGGAGGACCAAGGGTGGAGTGTGAACTCATTAGCAGGATGTGGAGCAATACTCTGAGAGGAAGAGAGGGTGATGGGGAGGGAGTCCAACTGAAGACAATTATAAAGAGAATGTAAAATAGTGCTGCTAATTAGGTCATTTACAAACTGAACAATTGAATGTAATTCTTGCTGAAGTAATAAGAAAACAGCCAGGGGATGCATAATAGTAACAAGAATATATGCTAATAGACAAAAACAGAATCCCCAAGTAACTTAGGACAACAAACCCCATGTGAGCTAATAGAAGTCAGATGGAAAATAGTACCTGAATCTCAACCCAATTTCACTCAAGTACATAGATTTTAAAATTATATTAAAGAAGTACATAGTAAGTCCTCAGAAAATATTTGTTGAATTAAATTACATTTTTAAAACTTCAGATATACTTCACTATTTAAAAAGTCTAACCTGAAGAAAATGCAAAATATGATACATCTCAGAGTAATTACTTCTTTTATGAAAGGATTCACTATAAGTATATTTTGAACACAAATATTTTGCCTTTAAAATATAAAATTAAAACAGTTCTATTTACAAAGAATTTTTCACCAACAAACATATAAACAAGATACAGTTCAGAATCCATGCTTTATTTAGCTTTGCGTCTATTTGGCCTAACAAAATATCAAGCAAAGATGGATATCAAGCACAGATGATTAGTCAAATAACTTTCAGTGAGTGAATATATATGTTTTGGTTATCTATTGCTGTAAAGAAAACCACCCCAATCTAATGGCTTCAAAATGACATTCATGTTCTTATCTCTCATGGTTCCATAGGTTGGCTAGGCTCCATGGGAAGTTCTTCTGTAGTCTTACTTGGATTCTCACATGTACTTTCCAGGTGATGGAAACTCAGATAGCATGGAGCTGTAGAAGCTCACCTGAGACGCTGGCATGACTTGGCCTCTCTCCCTCTTTGTGTATTCTCAGGCCCCTCCCTCTCCATGTGGACTCTCTGTGTGGTCTTCACTTCTTACATTCTTAGGAATCCCAGAAGTACAGAATCGAGGACTGTCAGGGCTTCTTAAGCCTTTTGCCCCGAGCTGGCTGTGTTCCTTCCGCCATCTTCCATTCATTAAAGCAGGTCACAGGGCCAGTCCAGACTCAGTAGGTGAGGGAGGAACAGGAGGGCATGAGTACAAGGAGGCAGGGCTCACTGAGGCATGTTTGAAGTGAGCCACCACAGTTTCCCCTTGCTTTGGGTACTAACTTCCCATGCAGCAGAAAGCAGGATTACAGATATGCAGCTACAAATGTGTGCCATTTCTATGACAAAGGCAGAACGACTCAGAGACAGAGCTTGGATCCCAGAGAGTGAGACCAAGAGTTAAGCAGAACCACTGTTAAAAACACAAAAGTGAGCCTTCATCAGGATTATTCCTTGCCTCAAGTCAGAAAAATTGAGACATGTGTCAGGCTGGATTTCAGAATTGCTATGAATCAGTGACTGATCATCTTTCCTTTTTCCCCTTTTTTTGAACAGGGAGTCAATTGTCATTTTCTTGCCTCATTTTCAACCAACTGTTAGTGAGTGGGATACAGATACTTGTCGTTTTCTTTCATTGGTCCTTGCAACTGAGAAAATGCACATAAGGAACTTCATCCAAGAAGCCCCATTCTGCGACATGGTTTAGTGCACAATATCCTGACTTTAAGCTGATGCCATATTAGAATGAGATTTGCAAGGGTAAGTGTATTTTTATATGGGAAGGTCATGAATCATGAACAGCCACAGGCAGTAGCTCATCTCCAAAGATGGCTCCCAATGAGCCATTCCTCTCCATGTTCATACTTTTATTGTGAATTAATTAAAGCTGAGCTTCCCTGAGATTTGTTTTAATTAACAAAATACAGCAGAACTGACATGGTGCCAATCAGAGGCCTAAGCTTGATAAGCCTGGAAGCTTCCACATTTACATTTTTGGAGATCCTGAGCCTCCATATAAGAAGTCTGGCTGCCTTTCTGGAAAGACCACATTGAAAGATGACATCGAGAAGCCACATGGATAGAGATAGGTTCTAAGCCTACAGGAAGAGAGAAAGAGCCCCCACTGTCCCAGCCAAGCTTCTTTCTAACTATCCTGGCCTAAAAGAACCCAGGAAAGACCAGCAAAAAACTGCCCAGCTGAGCCCAATCAACTCACAGAAATACAAAATAAGATCACTGTTTTCAGCCACTAAATTTTAGGATAGTTTACTAATGTAGCTACAGATAACTAAAGTGGCATCAATGAATAAATATGGGCAAATTATGTCATTTTAGGAAGTTATATTTTAATACACTACCCAAAAGTTATTTTCTCTATTTAAGAAATGTCTATTGAGCCCCTAATGTCTCTAGCCCCCTCGGGTATAGAGGAAAATGGTGTTTCTTTTGCCCCACTTACATGTTTTCTCCTGAACAATCAGGCTTACATATAGATCTGAGAAAAAAATCTTTAGTTGGAAGCTGGAAGCTTCCATATCATTGGCTCTAGCCTCCTCTGGCCTTAAGGGAGGCAGTCGTGATGTGATAGTAGCAGGAAGCCATTGCAGATTCTCAGAGCCATAACATGATGTAAGTGGTGTTCAGGAAGGTCCATTTGGCAGCAGAGCACAGATGGTTTATAGGGAGTGTGATGCAAGCTGACCTGAGTCCAAACCAGGGCAGGTGGAAAGGACAGACTTGAATAACTACAAAAAATAAAAGAGAAAGGGCTGAATATTACTGAGACTGGGAGAATAACTGTGCCACTAACATAAAAATGTAAGCATTTGGAAAAGGAGTTGTGTGTGGGAATAATTGATCCACCCAGATTTGGACTTAGGCATTTGAACAAGAAGACAACTGAACAGAACTATCTTTTTTTAAAAAAATTATTTTTTACTTTTCTATAGGTTATTGTGGTACAGGTGGTGTTTGGTTACATGAGTAAGTTCTTTAGTGGTGATTTGTGAGATTTTGGTACACCATCACCCAAACAGTATACACTGCACCATATTTGTAGTCTTTTATCCCTCGTCCCCCTCCCACACTTTCCCCCAAGTCCACAAAGTCCATTGTATCATTCTTACGCCTTTGCATCCTCATAACTTAGCTCCTACATGTCAGTAAGAACGTATGATGTTTGGTTTTCCATTCCTGAGTTACCTCACTTAGAATAATAGTCTCCAATGTCATCCAGGTCACTGTGAATGCTGTTAATTTATTCCTTTTTGTGGCTGAGTAGTATTCCGTCATATATATATATATACACGCACATACCACAGTTTCTTTATCCACTTGCTGATTGATGGGCATTTGAGTTAGTTCCACAATTTTATAATTGTGAATTGTGCTGCTATGAACATGTGTATGCAAGTATCTTTTTCGTATAATGACTTCTTTTACTCTGGGTAGATTTGAAAACCTGAGAGCCACAGAGTTGAGGGCAAAAGGACATTTATGTCCCAGCTCAAGCCTTCAAGCAGAAGCCATCAAATTCTCCCTTCCTCTACCTTATTATTCTATTCTAGCCCTGAAAGGATTGTATGAGGCTAACCCACATTGGGAAGGGATATCTTCTGGGGTTTTTTGTTTGTTTTTGAGACAGGGTCTCACTCTGTCACCCTGACTGGAGTGTAGAGGCACAATCATGGTTCACTGCATGATCACCTCCCAGGCTCAAGTGATCCTTCCACCTAGCCTCCCAAGTAGCTGGAACTACAGGTGCATGCCACCATGACAGCTAATTTTTGTATTTTTTGTAGAGTCAGGGTTTTGCCATGTTGCTCAGGCTGGTCCTGAACTCCTAAGCTCAATTGAGCAGCTGGCCTTGGCCTCCCAAAGTGTTGGGATTACAGGCATGAGCCACTGCACCTGGCCAGAGTGATCTTCTCACACAGTAAAAAGATTCAAATGCTAATCCCTTTAGGAAATAGCCTGAAAGAAACAACCAGAAATAATGTTTAATCAGAGATCTGGGCATCCCATGATCTAGTCAAATTGACATACAAAATTAACTGTCACAGTCCCTAAATCTCTGTATATATATATAATCAAGCTCAAGCTAGTCTTCTGGAGGTTAAGATGCCACATAGAGCAGAGACAAGACATCCCAGCCGAGCTTTCTTATATTAACCAGCCCCCCAGCCAATTCTGTAGCTGATCATACATGTATGAGACACCAAATATATATAACTGGACCTTGACATGGAAAAGGAATACATCTTTACTGTGTTAAGTCACAGAGATTTTTATGTTGTTTATTATACCTGTTACCCCACCTTGACACAGTGCCATGACTTGACATCAGCTGACTCCAAAGCCTGTGCTCCCAAAGGACAGAGAGCATGACTGGTGTCCCACCTTCTAGCCTAGAATCTATTATCTATTAATTTCACCCAGCTATATAGAAAACTGTTCCTAAAGTCTCAAAGCACATGATCTCACCAGTAGTACTAGACTCTAGAAAAACCTATGGGGAAATATCTGTGTTTAGTAAGCTTTCACTATGTAACAAGCCACCCCAAGACCAAGTTGCTTATAACCAAAAACAAACAAACAAAAAACATTATTTTAGCTCACAAATATGAGGATCTGCAATTTGGGCTTGGCTCAGCTGGGCGATTCTGCCAGCCTGGGCCATTCTGCCAGCCAGGGCCAGGCTCAGCTAATATAAGCTGGGTTCCTGCATATATCTGTGATCAGCTGCAGAGCCCGCTGGCTGATCTAAATGGCTCAGCTGGGATAGCTTGTCTCCATTCCATGTGGTGTCTCTTCCTCCAGCAGGCTAGCTTGAGCTTGATCAAGCAGTGGTGGAGGCAGAGGCTACAAGAGCAGCAAAAGAACAAACCCTAAAGAACAAGCTCTTTTCAAGCTACTCCCTTTGGCCAAAGCAAGACACCTGGCTGTAAAAAGGCAGTGTGGGAGATCATTATCAAACGCACAAATGCAGGAAGATGGGAACAAATGAGGCCATTACCACAATCAGTCTACCCAAATATCCCAGGATCCCCGTGTGGGCCAGAACACAAAACAAGTATGTCACAGACTTTAAAGCCTCCAAAGTTATTTCTTCCAGCCTCTAACCTCCAAATCTCCAGCAACTCAACAGTCATAGAATCTATAAAACAGTAGCATTAATTCACTTTTTGGGGAGAAGAATAAAACCCATGCTTAGAAAGAAATGACTGATTCGTTATAGCTAGTTTGGCAGAACTCTGGAGGCAGAGCGCTGTCTCTACCTGACAGAAGGATTATTCCAGTGTGTGAGAAATCCTGCAAAAAAGTGAGTCATGACAAGAAGAATGCCAGGCCTCCCTCGTACTCCTCAATGTGGTAAGGAGGATGTGACCAAACCGCTGATGAATACACTGAATACACTCCCATTCCCAAAAAGGATGGCAGGAATAAATGAAACTGCTACTGGATTTGCTGCCCAAGTTGTAACCCTATCTGCTCTCTGCTCGATTTCCCTTTTGCCTTGAATTTCTGTGTCCAAGAGCTTCTCTTTGTGGCTTGCTATTGTTTCTATAAAAATACCTTTCACTTGGCAACATCTAGCCAAGAAAAGCAAAATAACTAACAGAGAAAAACACAGCTTATCTGTTATTTCAGTGGCTTAAGAGCAATAATGAGTTGTTATGGTGTGAATTGGGTTCCTCCACCAAAATTAGTGTGTTCAAGTGTCAACCCCCAGTACTTCAGAATCTGAACTTACTTCAAAATAGGGGCATTAATTTGCTGAGATGGGGTTGTACTGGATGTGCACACAGGGACAAGTCTATATGACAACGTAGGCAAAGATTGGGGTGACACAACAGAAGCCAAGAAAACCAACGATTGCCAGCAAGCCACCAGAAGCTAGGGGAGAGACATGGAATATCCCTCAAAAGGGACCACTCCCACCAACACCTTAATCCCGGATCTCTAACCTCCAGTACTGTGAGACATTAAAATTCTGTCAAGTCACTCCATTTGTGGTAATTTGTTATGCTAGCCCTAGCAAGCTAAGGAATGAACAACCACCTATGCCACGGGCCCCTTCATATTCAGTCTCTTTTTCACCTCTTGCTCCAAGATTGTCAGCCCCAGTTTCAGATGAAAACACTGAGGCTAGCTTCCCATGCTCAGTCAGCATGGCCAAAGGCCAGACTCAAGCCCAGGTTCCAGACCCTGTCCATATACTTTGCTTTGCACAGTGTTGCTGTGTGAAGGTTGCTGACAAGGCAATATTTGGAGCTGCAATTCTAAAGGGAGCTACACCCCTATTGTGCAATAGATTGGTTTCTAAAAGAATTAGTTCTTAATCAATTCCTTATAAACTCAATGATATTTTAAGTGCTTTCACAGAGTTTCCTATTCAAAAGAGCCCTGTGGGAGATCCTTTTGTATAGTAGAGGGTCTTTTTGGATTGTGAATGATCACCTGTCTCCCTTTAAATTTATTTAATTTGCAGGCATAATTTGTTTTTGTATGAAAGACTTTTTGTGAAAGTGGGCCTGCCTTCAGTTCTGCACCTCTGCCTCAGCTGGCAGGGGTTCAGTAAATGCTTGCTGTTACCATTGTGGTTAATGATGGCAATGAAGGATGCCCACAAGTAGCACTGCCTTTTAAATACACATGGTCTGGAAGCATTTCCTCCCATTTCAAGCCATTTTGAGCATCTTCAACTTGAAATCATTGCTTGGGTAGAAAAGGGGGAAAACATCATTTTGTTAAATGCCAACATTTAACTATTAATTACTCCCTATTAGTGAGCTCTATGTTAATTACTATTCCAGATATCTAGGTGTTTGTAAATTAGCAGGTAGGTAATTTCTTTTTCTGGGTCTGTCTTTAAGCTGCCTGTACAGAAAAATTCCCCTGGGGGATGAGGGTGTCTTTGGCCCAATGGGGAGAACACAGCTATGGTTGGAGTGACTAGAATCTTATTACTTTAGTAACAGCCTCCAAAGTTTCCCAAACTTTCAGATTCCCAAAGTTTCAGATTAGTTTCAAGGTTCTTTCCTGAAATTGCTTTTATCATTGATTAATTAATTAGTTTTATAAGTATCAGCTGAGTACCTACTAAGTGTCAGGCACTGTCCTCAGCCCTGGAGATTCATAGATGAAGAGGACTCCAGCTCTACCCCTCACATTTTCATCATCTAATGGAAAGATACATGCTTCAGTCAATAACTCCACTGAAGTGGTTACGTGATATATTAGAAGATGCCGAATGGTGCCTTGGGAACACAGAGGGGACAAAAAGCATTTCACTCTGCTGGAAATGGCAGAATCTGTCTTCCAGAGTTGGTGGCATTCTCACAAAATCTTGAAGGATGAGTAGGAGAATGCCAAATGCATGATTTGATAAAGGACATTTTGAGAAGAAAGAGCAGTGCACTCTGAGATGCAGCAATGAGAACCTGGTGTTTGGAGACAGGTAGGTGGCTGAACATAGGAAATGATGAGAAAGTAGCAGGAAGTGAGTTTAAAACGGTTGTCTAGGGCAGGATCAGAAGAAGCTCAGACATTTGTCTCCTCCTAGAAGGGAGAGTGACCTAACTAAATTGGGTGGCATGGAAGATGACCTGAAATGTGAAGAGGCTCGAGGCAGGGAACTGAACGGGGACACATATACCATGGATGGAGGTCTAAGCCAGGGCAGGAGCTGTCGGGAGGTACAGAAAAGTAATGACTTAAACAATAGTAACAAAATGAAATTCTAGAAGCTTGTGACCAGGAGGTGAGAGGGAGGAAGAGTTTGGGATGACTGCACATCTCTGGCTTGGGTATCCAGGTGTACTTACCAAAAATGGATGGTGCAGGCAGAGAAGCAAACTAATGTGATTCATTCCAAGTATATTTAGAATGCAGAAACTGTAAGGAAGCTTTCAGAAGTGTGATTTCTACTCACTCCTTCAAGGGTAATTTGGGACTTGCTTGCTCATTCTGACCTAGCAACTCTTAGAAAGTTGTACCTTGAATCACAGAACAAATGAGTTTAATTTGCATTCACATAAACGGGAAGCACTGGCCCTTAACAACCAACAACTGAGAGGCATATCTATCAGGTTCTCCGTTATACATAGCAGAACCACCTCCATTTACCTTAGGCAGAAAAATAATTTATTAAAAGATATTGGGTAGCTTTGCAAACCTCCAGGAGGGCCAGAAGGCCAGGCTTGGAGATAACATGATCAGGACAACACTTGGGGCACATTGTGGTTGGCTCCAACAGAGACCCCAACCCTGATATTGGGCCCTGGAAGCCCAAAACTCTGCCTCTATTGCCCCTAACAGCCAAGCGCCCCAGTTATCCTCATCAGAAAATGGGTTACAGCAGTTGTTTCCCCACTCAGTTCTTTCCCTAATTGAAGTTTTCCATCAGTGGATCTGATTGGCAAAACTTGGATCTGGTAAATATGCTCTAGCCACAAGGAAGTGGGAAAGCAAGTATCTGGCTTTCCTCTTAAGAAGGTGAGATTTACAATGCAGAAAATGCCCTCAACACAGGAAGGGTTTCAGAACAGGCTGACTAGAAAACAGACAGCGCCACAGAGGGCTACTGTTTAAGTAAAAAGATAGAATGAAGTGATCTCTTTCTCCTCGAACTTGTGAGACACTGCTTTTGTAGACATGACAACTTTGTACTACAGTTTTTACACCCAGATTGGAAAACTCTCTGTGGCAGGTGAGATGTTTTGAGTTTTGTATGACACATTGTTGGTGCCGCACACCCAGGAAGAGCTCATTAAACATGGACCTCTCCAAATCCATGACACTATGGGACTCTGTGGCTTGTTCAGAGCATTTGCTATACACCTATTGTGTGCCTTGACCTATGTTGGGCATTGCTGCTGATTCAGAAGCATTGAACACACCTGTGCTCATACCAAGTCATCAACAGCACCCACTATGACCTGGTATCATCATCACCACAGTAATCTATCATCATTATAGGAGCCATCAAGTTTGTCCTAACAAAGAAGGCTTCATGGTCACTCAAGGAGGTGGGAGCTTCCTTTGTCAGGGCCACCCTGACTACACCTCCTTGTCATTGATTTCTATTCCATTCTCTTCTCTGACTCAATAAAAAGAAACTGGAAGGGAAATGATATTGGCTTCCAAGGAGTCCTAGAAAAGAATCTTCTTGGCCATTTGGCCAGACCCTGAACTAGGCCTCAGGGAGAAGTTTAACCTCCTGAGAATTCTATTTCAAGATCTTTTCCCATTGGGCAGTCATCAGGGATGTTCAACCATCCAGGCTGTCAGTTCCCCTACAGCACAGAAAGCTCCCAACTCTTACTCCTTATCTCAATATGTCCCTCCAACCCAGGAAATCTGAATTGCTGCAAGGGAAGAGAGCAAGTTATCATACATCTGCTGCTGTGGAGTTAATTGTGTTTTAAACTCACCCCGTGTTACTTCCTCATTATCTCCTGTCTCCAGCCAGAATTGAAGCCCTGGGAGAATGGCTTCATGTCTTAGTCTTGAGTTTTAATGTTGAGGTGTTAGGAAGCTCCATGGGTCGCAAGCCTGTTTCCCTGGAAACATGGGTAGAAATAGTCTTCAAGGAAATCAGGTGAATCTACTTTGACCAGGGCCCTGGGGCAGGTGCGTCCACTGAAATGAAGGGTAAGCTCAGAGCCTCAGCATCCAGTGAGGACTGGGGGCTCCTCTGCCTTACTCTAGTAAAGCTTTCAGCAGGGCCCAGCAAGTGCTTCTATTTGAGGCAGAATGGAACAAATTGTGCAGATTTTAGGCATGCTGAGATTGTCCTCTTGCTCCCTAAATGCTCTAGGGTTTTCAAGTTCTAGGATTTCATGATGATGGCATTATTCTTTTGAATCTGAGGCTCCATAAAAGTTAGATCTTTAAGCAATTTCACCTTAAGCTATTTTATGTCTACTTTCACTTCCAACCAAGATGGAGTAAAAATAGTCTAAGTTACCTTCCCTCCTTACATAATTTAAAAACTGAACAAACTTTGTGGAACAAAATTTCACACACTGGACAACAGGCAGTAAAGAATAGGCTTCCCTGAAAGAGAGAAAACAAATGAGGAGAGCCCTGCAATTTCCCCAGATTGATGTCTGGAAAGTTTCCCATTTTACATGGTAGAAATTATCTAATCTTCTGGACAAAGCCTGCCAGTTCTATGGTGACAGTGTCTTCTAACTGGGGGGCATTGGGGGTCAGTGCCCTAGTCTAACGTGCCTGGGAGTGGTTTTCTTGTTGTTTGGCACGTATCTTATCACACTAATTTCCCCAGTCTGTTACTTGGTTTTTACCATTTCTGTTCAGATGTCTTCACCTTTACGCATTCTGCTCAATTGTTTCAACATTCCTGTAAACCTTAGACGAAATACAGAAGCCCAGGTGTAGTGGCTCAAGCCTGTAACCCTAGCACTTTGGGAGACCAAGGCAGGAGGATTACTTGAGTTCAAAAGTTCAAGACCAGCCTGGGCAATATCACAACACCTTGTCTCTACAAAAAAAAATTTTTTTAATTAGCTGTGCCTGGTAATATATGCCTGTAGTCCTAGCTACACAGGAGTCTCAAGTGGGAGGATCCTTTGAGCCCAGGAGGTTGAGGCTGCAATGAGCTATGACTGCACCACTACACTCCAGCCTGGGTGGCAGAGTATGACCCTGTCTCTAAAATAAATAAATGAAGAAACAGAGAATATCACTTTTGCTTTTGCTTCTACTCCTTACCTTGAGAACTTCTTTAGATTCCCTTTTTCAGGACCTGTCACTCTCTCTCATCTAGAAAAGGAGCAGAATTACCTCTCATTGGTCACCCATTTTTTTCTTAAGTTTAATGTAGTAGTTTAGTTTCTTTTTTTTTTCAAGCGGGAAATTGCTCAGTCTCTCTAGACTGCTGCCAAATTGCTCAGCTTTACATTTATTTGAGCTATTACCATAGCATGCTCAGGAAGATGCTGTCCCATGGGGTGGCCCTTCATCTCCAACAAACAAGAACAAAAAAATAACTTTTGTGTAATGCTTTCCAGGTTGGAAATTGGGTGATAAAGTCTGGGACACAAGCAGAGAAGGCTTTAAGTCCGCTAAAATGGTAATAACAATACCTGACATCAATAAAGCATTTCACATGCATTATCCTTCTCAGCTCATGTCAACCATATAAGGTAATCAGTATAGAGCAGTTTCTAATAGTAACAAAAACAATTACTCATTCCAAAGGTAAGAGTCCACAAAGATTTCTGCTCTTGCATCATGTCTATTTTTCTCATTTTACATGTAACCCAGGTGTGCTCAGGTTTTCCTTCTCCTTGAGAAAGATTTAGATTGGCTTAAATTCTCATCTCATGTCACTAGGAAATTCACTTTCCTTTTCAAGATTTTTGTCAATTCCAGGGGCCTAATATTCTCATAGTCTCCCTTGACTCTGACTTCATGTAACTTCTCAATTCTTGGTCTCCACTTTAACTCATAGATGTTTCTATATATTTGCCCTAGGATCAACCCAGCTTTAGAACTCATTCATATTCTTTAATCTACATACACAGACACACACATATACACAGAGACTGTATGTAAAGAATACTGTGTTGAAGATTTGGAGATACAGAGAAGTAGATCTCTCACATGAAAATAATAGAAAACACTTAAAACTAAACATTGGACCCCTATTCTAATGGGTAGATGTCCCTCCACATTTTAGTAGACTATTCACTTCCTCCTCTCTCCCTCGTCTTCTCTGTCCTAGTCTCTTCCCATCCCCCAAACTCATATTCATTTCTATCGAAGAACTGACTAGCATCTTTTTACCAGATCTCAAGTTCCTTATCCGATACTCATCTCCTATCCTAGGCAGTTATCAAGGGGTTTCCCAAGGCAAAAACAGGAGGAAATCTGGAAACGGCCATGAAGATGTTTTTGAATTACAAATGCAAACAAAGAAGCTGAGGCTCAAAGAATTTATGTGACTTGCCCAACACCAAAGGAGTTATGACCACTACCTTTGGTTAACTGAAAGACACAAAGTCTCAGACTTACAACTTTCCTGTGAAGCTCCCAGCGCCAGGCTGTGGGCTTATGTAAGACACAATCAATTGTGCTTCAAACACTTGAGGGAAACAGCATGGCCTTCCCGCTCCAGCACCATGGGGGCCTTGGGAAATGAAACTGTGCTGTGTGACCTGCTCGATACTTGTCTCGTGTCAGTGCAAGATTATGGCTGTTGTCTCCAGCTGCCTCAGGAAGTGTAAACACTAATGTTATTTTGCTTCCACTGTGTGTGATACTTATTGAGTGATACAGATAAAATGAGTTTCTATTCCAGTAAACACAATACCCGATTTAAAGGGATTCTCAGGTTTTCTGCTTCCCTTTCGTATTGTTTTCTTCCTATACTGCTCATTCCCTTTATTTTAATGTGATTTGGACTCCCTTTCTATTCATAAATCAATATTTTCTAGCAGTAATAAAAATAATTACTTATCCTAGTGGTAAATGCCACGAAGGTTTCTGTCCTCATGTTGTGTTTATTTAGCCTGGACTGAGGCCCATGTTGGATTCTCTAAGTAAACTGCATACTGTAGCACTCCTTGAACAATCGATCCCTGAAGATTCCATCACTGGCTCCTCAAATCCTCCTGTTGTGTCTCCAGACACTTGACCCTGACACAGTTTGGATGAGGCAGACCAGGAGCGGTGGGGGGGACCTGGAACTAATGTGAAGACCCCAAAGCAAGGGCAGCAAGAAATGTGTCTAACCCCATAAGTACAACACAGCATCAAGAAGCCCTGGCTTCGGCACCAGGGCTTCCAAGATGGATCGATGGGTATGTTCCAGCAGGGGACAGAACAGAAACAGATCCAGGAACAGCCAGAAGCAGGTAGTGTGAAGGAAATCTGAGAGTAAGCAGTGGGGCCCCTGCACTAAGGTGGAGTTGGGGGATCTTTTTCCACTTAAGGGGGTGAGGGAGTGTTGAGAGTGAAGTAGGATGATGTCTCTAGAAGGACTGGGAAACTAGGCAGGTTACCAAGACAAGGTCCCAAACTCATTCATTTATTCAACAAATATTTTCTCAACAGCCACTGGGTATCAGGCATTGTTTTGAGGGCTAGGTATAAACAGCAATGAAAAAAATTAACATAGTTTCTACCCTCATGAAGCTTATAATCTATCAAGGAAGACAGATTAAATAATTACAGGCTAGGTGTGGTGGCTCACACCTGTAATCACAACACTCAGGTGGATCACCTGAGGTCAGGAGTTTGTGACCAGCCTGGCCAACATGGTGAAACCCCACCTCTACTAAAAATAGAAAAACATTAGCTAGGGATGGTGGTGCACACCTGTAGTCCCAGCTACTTGGGAGGCAGAGGTTGCAGTGAGCCAAGATCACGTCATTGCACTCCAGCCTGGGCAACAAGAGCAAAACTCCATCTCAAAAAATAATAATAATAATAATCAAAGAAATGATTATCTAATTACTCATATGATATGTTGTGGGAAAGAGGTCCAGAGATCTTTAAGAATGCACAATAATGAGCCCTGGCTGGGTGTGTGGGGTCAAAAGCATTGCTGAGAGTGTAGCATTTAGGTTGAAGTCTAAAGGATGAGTTGGCTATGTGAAAATGCAGAGACTGGAAGTTGGAGGTCAGGACAGATATAATTAGCAGTACAGGAGGAAGATTGATCCTACCAGAATAAAGAGTTTATGCAAAGGCCTTGAGGTAGAAAATGAGGCTTGACTCATTCCATGACATGAAAGAAGGAAAATATGGAGATGGAATAGATGAGACAGAACACGGCAAAAAATAAGACAAGAGAGGCAGCCGAGAGCCAGCTCATGAAGCATCTTATCATAGTCACTGCATGGTCAGACTGAAAATGGGGTCCCAAGAGGAACAGGAAACCACTGAAATGTTTTCTGAGAATAAGTGACACAATCTTATTCCAATTTTCAAAAGATCATGATTATTGTATTAAAAAAAAGTAGGTTAGGGGCAAGGGAGAAGGGCAAATGTGGAGAATCCAGTTGGTACACTATAGAAAACAGAGGGATGCCAGTTCTTAGATGTGGGGCATAGGGTAAGGAGCAGATCCCAGGGAAGAGATGGAAACTTTGTGACAAGGACCAGGGACTAAAGTGGGTACAGGGCCTTGGGAACAAGGCTCTGGATTAGATTCGGCCCACAACCAGGATGCACTTCCTTAGCCAGATATAACTTAATTGTCCAGGCAGGGATGATGCTGAGGCTGCAGGGAGGAGCCAGTGGCCTCAGCTGAAGTCGAGGAGGTGTTCCCGTTTCCTAGGCTGCCGTATCAACAAAGCAACAGAAACTGCATGGCTTTAAACAACAGTGATTTTATTCTCTCCCAGTTCTAGAGGCTAGCAGTCCAAAATCAAGGTGTTGGCAGGGCATGCTCCCTCTGAGACTCTGGGTAGAATCTTTTCTTGCCTCTTCCTAGCTTTTGGTGGTGGCCATTCATCGTTGATGTTTCTTGGTTGCATGACTCCAGTCTCCGCCTGCCATCACATGGCATTCTCTCAGTGCATCCGTGTCTTATAGGGAATGACCAGAGATTAAAGGCACACCCTTCTCCAGTATGACCCCCTCTTAACTAATTACAGCTGCAACAATGCTATGCCACATAGGATCACATTCTGAGTTACTGGGGGTTTGAACTTCAAGATATCTTCCAAGGGGCACAATTCAATACTTTATAGGAGGGTGATTGAAGATAGGACCACCAGGGCCTGACCTAGCCCTTTATATATCACACTGTCTCTGCCCAGCAAGATCTACAAGGACATTGGCCTTCACTTCTTCCATCCCTCTTTCCTTTCTGATACTATTATTATTTAGTCTGAGATAAGCACCAGGATATAAAAATGAAAAACATATAGTGACAACCCCAAAAGGAGCATATACACGCAGAAGACACTGACAAGCAGTTACAGGACACCCTGGCAATTGCTAACGTGGAGGAATATTCAGAGCAGCCAGGAAAAGGAAAAAGAGCTTACTGTGCATTGGAGAGTTTGTATGTGGGAGCCAGGGAGCAGGGAGGCTTCAAGGCTTCACAGAGGAAGTGACTTTTAAAGTGTGGTCAGACATCCATCAGAGAGAAGGACCTCAAAGAAGAGGAATCAACATGTGCAAGGCATTTGTGCATTCATAAATATTTATAAGTGCCCGTTATATGTTGGGTGCTATACTAAGCATTTGGGATTGATTATAGAACAAAAAGGCAAGGCCTCTGCCCTCACAGAGCATGCATGCTTATGGGATGTAAAAATAAAAAGCATATGGCAAACTGCTGGGGCAACACCAAGAACCTCGATGTGGTTAAATGTGAGTGGAGGGGTGAGAGTTTACACTGCAGGAAGGGGCCAGGTAACAAAGTCTTTGTCATCACACAGGAGAGAAGGAAGTCACAAGAAGCCCTGAATTCTGTAAGGACAAGGGCAGTATCTTGTCTGTCTTCATGTGTCCAGCATTCATTCAGTGCCTGACAGATGGCAGCTGCTCAGCAAGTGAATAAATGAATGAATAAGTGACTTTATGGCTTTAGATAAGCCAGTGAACAATAAGAAGTGTGTTTTTGAAAGATAATTCAGAGTGTAATATAAAAGGAAGAATTGAGACAAGGAGACCAGCTAGAAGGAATTGCTATTGTCTAGATGAGTAGTTGCCATTTAGGTTTGCTTATTTATTTATTTATAAATGATATATGTCACCAGGAGCGGTGGCTCACACCTGCAATCCCAGCACTTTGGGAAGCGGAGGCGGGCAGATCACAAAGTCAAGAGAGCAAGACCATCCTGGCCAACATGGTGAAACCCTGTTTCTAATAAAAATACAAAAATTAGCTGGGCATGTTGGTGCACACCTGTAGTCCCAGCTACTCAGGAGGCTGAGGCAGGAGAATTGCTTGAACCCAGGAGGCAGAAGTTGCAGTGAGCCAAGATCGCGCCACTGCACTCCAGCCAGGCAACAGAGTGAGACTCTGTCTCAAAATAATAATAATAAGTGACATATGTCAGTAGCACAACACTTACAAATTCACTAATAAAACATACATAAAATGTAGATGTTAACAGAAAATGTTTAAAATAATGGAAAATAGAAGTTCTCTTATTTCTTTCTCCACTGTAGACCTTTTGTAGATCAGTGCCCTAGTGGGTGAGGATTGAATGGCAAGGGAGATGGCGAGGACAAGGGGTGGCTCTGCCTTCTACACAGTAGCAAGCTGGACAGCCGCCAGCCCTGCTGATGAGATCTGCCTGCAGAAATGCACCAGCACTGAACTGCTGCTTTAATATGATGCTGGATAAATCCTCAGACTAAATCCCAGTCCCTGATCCATGCAGAGGGATTGTGGTAAAACACACCTTATCCAAAGTCAGCCAGTGTTTGGTAGGGAAACCCATGGGTGAAGTAAGAAGAGAAAAAAGAGGAAAGGTGAGTATAAGAAACGTGAATGAGTCCAAAGCAAATCCAGAGAAGATAATGACCTTCTGCTGAGGGTTTTAGGGGCCTGGGTTTCTCTGCCAGTGGTAATCCCACCCAGGGCCTCAAGCTGTGCAACCAATTGACCATTTACCCACTTCAGTCATGAAACTGAAACAAGATAAATGGAAGGGCCATAGCCAGGAGGCTCATTTTAAAAACTGACCACTTTGGAAATTCCTACAGGCAGGGATTATGTTTATTCTATCACATTGTCCATCACAAGCAATCGTGACAATGCTCACTACCACTTACTGAATACCTACCATGTCCCAGGCATTGCACTAGGAGATTTACATTCAGTTAATGCTCTTGATAACCTCATAAAAATGGCATTGTGTTCTCCTTATTCTCATTTTATAGACAAGGAACATGAGGCCTAGGGATATGGAAAATATACAGCTATTACTTCTCCAAGCTGAGATTAGAACTCATGTACATCAGACCCCAATTGCATTAGCTTTTCACGATACCTCCCTCTGCCTCATGTAGACATTGGGATCCTCAGGCTCTGGTCCTACTCCCCCTTTTTGACCTCACCTCTCCCCATGCCTGCATCCCATGTGCTATGCTTGCCATACTAAACTCCCTGCTTCTCCCTAGTACATTACCCCTTCTATCAAGCTTCTTGAACTTGAATGCCAACAATGCTGGTCTTCAGACTATATTCTGAGTAACAAAGATCTAGAAGCTCATTTGAAATGCAGAATCTCTGGCCCCACCTGAGACCTACTAAATCAGAATCTGCATTTTAACAAGGTCCCCAGGTGATGTGTATGTACATAATAATTTGAGAAGCACTGGTCTTAACCTGTAATTCCCTCTCCGCTACTCCTCACCAGGCCACCTTTTACTCATTATCATTCGAGCACACACAAAGTGCCAGGCACTGTGTTTAGGACTAAGGACACAAAATCGAATTAAATACAATGCACAAACCCAAGACAACAACAATGTATTCATGAGAGAGACATGTAAATAAATGGTATTTTTAAAAGCATAAGCGCTATTAATAAGGTGAGAACTACACGTAGTATCTTATATGCCTCAGAATCTCTAAGCACCATCATAATAACAGGCACTAAGAAAAGGCTCAATGATATTTCCGGAAGAAAGTAAAGACTGGAAAGAAAGGGAAAGAAAAGAAAGGACAGAGAAACAGGAGAAGGAAGGGAGTGTACTAAGCTATAATTTCTAAAATGACCACTCAAATGAGATGTGTTCATTAGTAACTTCCCCCACGGGTATCTTCACTTGAACACTTGGATACTTTAACATCAAGATCATTGTAGTTCTCAACCCACTCAACTCTCCTAGTCTCATGTGATTCACTTTGACAATGGTATTACTGTCCTTTAAGCTATTAGCCTAGAAATCTTGGATTTATCCTTGATTCTTCCTTCTCCTTTGATCTTTCTATAAATCTATTACAAAACCCTGTTATTTTATTCATCCAGGCATCAGTTACTCAGTGTCTACTGCATATTCTGAGCAGGAATCTAGGGTGGGAGAGATCATATATAGCTGAAGTGCTCCCCGAAGTTATCATGGGAGCCAGAGGGTCATTCGCATGAGGTCAGAGGGAGGTCTGACTCCTAGCCTGGCCACTTACCAGTTGTGACCTTGGGGAAGCTCCTGACTCTCTTTTCTACTGTACCTTTATCTGTAAAAGAGGATAATGATAGTACCTCACAGGCTTATGCCAAGAATAAATGAGACACACACAGTTGTCATCATTTTCATGGAACAGGGTGGACTTGAACATACAGTCAGAGGACACAGCCTAAGCAAAACAGAGAAGAGGAAACTGCTGAAGGACTGGCGACCCATCTGCTGGACCTGAGGCCCAGAGAGGGTAGGAAGTAGAGGGAAAGAATGCTAGAAAGGCAAGTTGGTTGGGGTGCCATCATGGTACAGCACTTCAATACCAATCTGATGGATCTGTGATGAATTTAATAGTAATAAGAAAACACAGAAGGTTTCCACAGTAGGGAAATACATGATCAAAATTCGCTCTGACTTGATGTGTTAGATGAGAGTGGCAAAGATGGAGAGGGAGGAGCCTAAGATGGTTCTGGGCTTTAAGAGTAGGAAGACACTGGTGCCTTCAGCCAGGAACAGGGTAGTGAGGAAGAGACACTGGCCCACAGAAGAAGAGGTAGCAACTCATTGCGATGGGAGGATACAGCAGGACATCCAAATGAAATCATCTAGCAGGCAGATGGGCCTGCTGACCTTGAGTTCAGGTGAAATGCTGGATTGGTAAGACAAACTTGGAAGACAACCATGAAAAATGCCAGTTAAAACATGGATAAGTACCCTGAGGAGTTCAGGTAGAAGAGGGGGGACCCTTAGGAAATATGACCCTGGAAAATGAGGAAAGCAAGGGGAGTCAGAGAAGCTAAGAGGAGAATCAAGATTTGCAGAATCATTGGATTAAAAGTAGTTTTCTTTAAGAGTGTCAAATCTGACAGATCAGGACAGAGAAAAGGACTTTGAATGTGGCAGAGATAGGTACAGCAGATCTACAACAGAAGAGCTGAGGAACCAAGGTATCTGTCTTCATAGTTTCTGTGGCCTAATCTAATGCAAGGCTGGTGGAAAAAGCTTGGTAAATATTGACTACTTGAACCACATAATGGCTGCCACATCTTGGGCTGAATGACTTCTGCAAAGTGACTGATTTCATTGCCATAATCCACTCCATATTGAGTTTCTTAGTCTATCCTGGAAGAGAAATTTGTAACCCTGGCTCTGAAGTGGTGGTAGGGAGAGTTCACAACCAAGAAGGAGTTGTTTCCTTAATCCTGCAGTCTTGGACCAGAGACTAATCTCTTGCCTTTGGGCCACCTAAGTGAGACAGAAATCCATCTCTGTTTTTAACAGCTCCAAAGGCAAGTCCTCAACATCTCTTGGTAGTCTGTTTGATAGTTTTTGAAAACTCTTGCCAAGGTCAACTAGAAAATAGGCCCTTGTGACCCAGAGTTTCTAAAAAGCTCACTTGACTGACAAATCAAGAGGAAAACTAAAGTCAGAGATCGCCCTGCTTCTGGAAGGACCGAGTCATCTACAGCTGAAGGAGTGGATTGTAAAGGAGACACAGAGGCCAGCCTCCTGGAGAGTGGACAGCACAGCTCTCACTCGGGGAACTGAGGAGCTCTGTCATGCCCAAGAACATCAGAAGCTTGAAGTACAAAGGATCATCTGTGCTGTGCCCTGAGAATAAACTCCAATGAAGTTATTCACAAGGAATGATTGTTGTCAAGGTCTTGTCATTGGAGTTTCCCCATTTCGTGGTGTCTAGAACTGATAACCCTTGAGATCATGTATAGTGCTCAAAGACAAAGGGCATCACTTAACATCAAGGAGGCACATTAAGAGAAGAGTGGGAGGACAAAGAGGTACAGGGCAGAAAGAATTAGAATAAAACGTGCTTGCTGCAGGTGATGAGACAGCTTATAGGGAAGCTTAAAAGGAATGTTAAGGGTCCAAATCTGTGAATCATGTTACATTTTATTGGCACTCTACTAAATATAACATATGAGAAATAATGTTTTAAAGGATTTTTAAGAATACTTTTAGTCATTCAAATGTTTATCGAGCAGCACCTAGGTGCCACACACTAGGCTGGGAACAGGGCATGGTGGCACATTCTCTTGAGGAATGAACAGCTTATTGAGGGAGACAAGTGTGAGCAAGCAACTGTGAAATAGCATTGAAGGTGTTAATAGCGGCAAGGGACTTACCATGAGGAGAGAGAAAGAGAAACTTAGAAGAGCAGCCACAGAGAAACTGTTGCAATTCTGGGGATTTCATTGGAGCTACAGATAGCCCTGCATTGGCATTTGCAGACTGAATACGCATGCATGATAAAAATCCCCAGTGAATAACCCAAAGGTCCCTGTCATGAGGTAATTTCCTGGGACACAAATTTGAATGGGGCTGCCAGGAGGCCAGAGAGTACTTGCCAGCCACTCAGCTAGTGCATGACTACTCCCAGCACTGGCATTTGTGTCCCAGTACCACTTAGCTCTCCTTCCTTTCTCATCAACATATGCACAATAATTCTCATACTGCGATCAGTTTTTTTCTTTGCAGAGTCAGGGAAATAGGGTGTTAATAAGGTAAAGATATAAGTAATGAAGTAAGGAGTTTATTTTAATGGCAAAATGTATTTAAATAGCTTTAGAAATTACTTTGGCCTCATATTTATAGAACCATTAAGAGTCTGAAAAGATTCTTTACATTTTTGTTATACTTTACTGTACTTTATGGTGGAAATTATATGCCATGATGACATTCATGATTTTGGAGACTCACCAAGGTCACGGATGAACCCTTTTAGAATGTCAAAAGTCCAAATCTGTGAATAATGTTACATTTTATTGGCTTTACTAAATATAACAATATCTTATTTTAAGTTTGAAAAATAAGATATTCTTCCTTATGTGATTTCCCTATATTTTGGGAAAGGCTGCCATTCTCCTTCCTGTTTATGAAGGCTTAACATGTCTCACCAGAAGACAAAGGAGTTATTTATCCACAAAACTGCAGCCTAACAAGCAACTCAAATTAAGAAAGGTAAGTACATTCCCCAATAAAATGCTTTCCTTCTGGTCTATTGCCTGGAACCTAATAACCACTGAAACTCAAATGCTAACCCAACCCCAGCTCATGCCACAAATACCTCCAAGCACCTCGAACTTAACATGACTTCACCCACAGTCCCAAGCTGCTTCCACTCTGTCTCCTTGTTCAGTTACCAAGTAAATAAATTTACCTCCTAAGTGATTCTCAAATGCAAATGCATCCAGGCCTCTCCAGTGCCACAGCACCACCCTAGCTAGCGGAAGGTCAAAGCATCTGTCATCACAATATTCTCCTCCTCTATTCTCTATATTGATGCAGAGTAATTTTTCTCAAAATGCATGGCTTGCCTTGATTGGCTTCCACTGAAGTTTAAGATATGGTCCTAGCAAGAGAACAGATATTGGGCCCTACTAAAGGGTGAAGGGTAGAAGGAGGCAGAGGATAAAAAATTAAAAAAAAATAAAAAAACTACCTATTGGGTACTATGCTTATTACCAGGGTAATAAAATAATTTGTACACCAAACCCCTATGATATGCAATTTACCTATATAACAAACCTGCACATGTACCTCTGAACCTAAAATAAAAGTAAAAAAAAAAAATTATTTACCAAACCCAGTGATGAAGGTTAGTATCTCCAGTAACAAGTCATATTGCTAGCACGTACCCCTGACATGATGCAACGAGAGGGGCACTTCATCTTCATGGTATTCATCCCCAAAATCCAAAATCCTGGTCTAATCATGAGGAAGCATCAGATAAATGCAAATGAGGAACATTCTGCAGAATATCTAACCAGTCCTCTTTAAAAATGTCAGGGTCATAAAAACACAGAAAGACTGAGAAACTGTCACAGATTGAGAAGACTAAGGAGATGCAATGACTAAATGCAACATCATATCTTGGATTAGATTCTAGGAAGAAAAGACATTAGTGGAAAAACTAGTAAAATCAAAATAAAGTCTGTAGTCTAATTTTATAAAGAAAAAAGATATGGTCTATCAACAATCAACTGATGCTTGGACAGTGATTCTGATGTCCATGGTTGACACATAAGACTTTGAGAAATGCCTTGACTGTGAGTTTCTTCCCTCAGAATATTATGAGTTCTTTCATACCTCTTAGCATTTTGCATTTGCCAAATGCTGGTCCTGTACTACCCATTTACCTTTCTCTTTTCGGTGAGATTCTGTTAGTACTCAATTTAAATGTCACTGCTTGAGCAAAATCTCATATAAATCTCTCAGTGGCTCTCCTGTCTGGTCTTTCACAGCACTGGATACACAGCTCCACTAAAGCAGGTGTCACAGTTTACTATAACTTGTTAACAGGTTTATTTTCTCCAGTGATCCATGTGCTCTTGTCCAACTTTGAATCCCTAATACCTAGCACTATGCTTGGCTCCTGCCAGGCAGGCAGTCAGCCTTTGCTGAATGAAAGGACCAGTGATTGAGGTCTGTGGCTACATGGTAAAATGAGAGAGATGAGTCATCAAAGGGAAAAATCGCTTTTTTGTTAACTATAAAGTGAACCAAGGTGTCAGAACAGTTAAAACAAGGATGAAGAGTGCTTTCAGATCTCAATCAATTTTTAAATTACTCGTCACACCTGTCCCAGCTAAAGACTAACTCTAGCACCTCCTGCGGCCTGTTAGTCGGTATTTCACGCTTGGGCAGCAGATCCAGCAAATGTTCAATGATCGGAGAAGAAATACTTAGATGCTGTACGCTTTGAAAATATAAATGTAAGAAGATGCCTAGTAAAATCATCTGCTAAATATTTTTCCTGTTTGGCACATTAGACTACAGTAGGAGACACATGACCGTGGTCATACTGTACACAATGCCCAATGTCTGCCAAAACTCTGGCATATGGGTGACTTAGTGTTGGAGTACGGAGGGATTCTTCCGGTACCCCCACTACACACAATGGTGGAAAGAAGAGCTTCCAGAACAAACCCGGTCAGGCAAAGAGGCAAATCCACTGCATTTAGTAACATTGCTGGAGCCCACACCTCACCCTTCCTGAAGGTAGGATACTAAGAGAGCTCAAGCCTAAATCTAATCCAACAAGCTATATTCTGAATAACGACCTCTGACAAAGCTTTTCCCCTAACCCTTCTGCTGCCCCACTCATTCCACAGCGCCCACTGGGCTACCCAGTGCCACTCTGGACAGCGCCGCGCCCTGCTCGGCCCCACCCACCCGGTGGCGCTTGGGCCCGCCCTAGTTCCCCACCCCCCACCCCGGGGCACCACCTACCACGACCCCGCCCCGCCCGAGCCCCACGTGCCGGCCCCACCCCGACGCTAGCGGCCCTTTAAATACCCCCACCCTTACACATTACCCCCCCACCCGGACGGCAGCCGGAGAGGGACAAAACTCATGGCGTACAGCCAGTTTCCTCCGCGGAGCACGTCCTGTGCCGCCCCAGCCGGTGGGGCGCTCCACCCGGGGCCACAGCCTCCTGGCGCCCCCAGGGCCGGGGCGGCCGGACCGAGGAGTGTCGGCGCGGTCAGGCTACGGGGCGGGGCCGGCGGGAGCTCCGGTCGCCGCCGCCGCCGCCGCCTCCGCCTGCCGCTCGGGCCGCCGGCTCGCCCGCCGCTGGGTGCGCTGCACGCGGGGGGCAGCCGCGGTGCAGAGGTTCATGCAGCGGCGGCGGCGGCGGCGGCTGCTGCTGCTGCCGCCGCGGAGGCAGACAGACCGGGCGCTGCCGCCGCCGCCCTCCCCCGGCTCCATGCCGCCGCCGCTGCCGCCTCCTCCTCTCCGGCGAGGGGCGGGGGGCTCCGGCCTGGGGTGGGCACCACTCCTCACAGCGCCGCTCCCCTCCCTGCCCTCCGCCCCGGCGCTGGAGCCGGCGAGGGCACCCGCCGCCTCTTAGGAGTGCACCCTCCGCGCGCCCTGCCGGAGCGAGGGGGCGGGCGTGGGCGGGCGTCGGGGCAGCGGGGACCCCGCGCGGCTGCAAGAGGAGGGGGCTTCCCCAAGGATGCCCGGCGGCCGCTCCCCGCTCCTAGGTGCGAGCTGAGCCTGACCGGGAGCGAGCGGCGCGTCGCCATGCCGGCGTGACGGGCGCCCCCGCGCTGCCCCACGCCGCGCTGTGCCGGCGCCGGGCTGCAGGATGGGCTGTATCCAAAGCATCACCTGCAAGGCGCGGATCCGGCGCGAGAACATCGTGGTGTACGATGTGTGCGCCACCATCGACCAGTGCCCCACGCGCATCGAGGAGACCTCGCCCATCGTCCTGCGCTACAAGACCCCCTACTTCAAAGCCTCTGCCCGCGTGGTCATGCCCCCCATCCCCCGCCACGAGACCTGGGTGGTGGGCTGGATTCAGGCGTGCAACCAGATGGAGTTCTTCAACACCTACAGCGACCTGGGCATGTAAGCGACCCGCCGCGCGGCACGGGAGCGGAGTCCGCGCCCCCGGCTCTGCTCGCCACCTTGACCCCCCTCCCCAGCTCCTTCCTATTGCTGTCCCCATCCTCTTTCTAAACCTTCCTCCCGCCTCCTCTCCCACCTCCCTCCTCCCTACGCTTTTGTTTCAGTGACAGGGCGGGTGTAGGGAGGCTCCTCGCGAAGGCATTTTCTCGTGGTTTGCTTCTGACTCCTCAGAATCTACGCGAGGAGAACGGTGCGGGGCGGGAAGAACGCGACAAGGAGGGTTCGAGAGGCGGAGGTGGAGATGACTGGCGAGTGCCCTGCGAGTTTCAGGGCGCCGTCTGTGCTTTGTGCGGCTCACCGGGAAGAGTTTGGGGGAAACCATAGAGGAGTGGAGTGGAGTGCCGAGGACGCAGGGGCTGTGCGGCGCGTCCTTTGGAGAAACGCGAGCGTGCTTGGAAGAGCAGGTCCCAGGCGTCGGAGCGGGAGTTGGTAGTTCTGCCTTTGCCCTCTCGACTATTGAATTCGAACCCTTGTACCCCAGGCCAGGGAGCCCCGAGGGGTTTCCGTCTGGAACCGCAAGCCCTACAGAGTTGCCTCTGTCTCTGCGCTCCCTGGACCAGTTCTGGTAGGGAGCGGGGAGGCACCGGCTGCGTCCCGGCCAAGCAGGGCGGATGGCCTTGTGCGAGCAGCCTCCGGCTGGTGCGGCGCGGAGTGTTTCTTATGCTAAGGGAAAGGATGGGTCTCCTGCCTGTCTAGGGTCCTTACTTTTCAAAACTTCTGACTGCGGCACTGGAAGGGATTCCCCGGGCGCCCACCGTCGAATTCTGTCGGCGTGCTGGGAGCTCTCCAACTTTCAGCAGCGCGGGTTGGTGCGCGCGGGGCTTGGCTGCTACGGTGCAGACCCAGAATCGCCGCAGCTGCTCAACCGCCAGGGGCCGCAGGCTGCGGGCGGTCGCGTCCCGGACTTTTATATTTACTAAATTTTCCTAACTCCTCACCTGCCTCATTTCAGAACTAGACTCTGAGCAGGTGGCAACGACAATGGCTAAAAGGTTTAGGGCCTGGCTTCTACCTCCTGTTACAATGTAGGTCTAGAACACCCTGATTAGCCTGCAGCCTACAGGGAAACTTTTTTCTGGAAAGTCAACCTCATTTCACTTCTTAATCTAAAACTCTAGAGCTCCCAAGGTTCACCTATTTAATATGGATATGGGATGGGGGAGTTCCCATTTTAAAAGGTCAAACCCTCTTTTTAGCAGCAGTTTGCAAGCTTTTTACTGCACTCTGAGAGCATATAAGTTAACACTAGTCGCAGGCGCTAAAAGAAATTTTGACAGGTCGTTTTGTTTTTTCCTCCCAACGATTTTGCACTTTTCTCCTTAAGCACAAAGCTTAATGCTAGAGAAAACTATTTCTAGTGAAGAAATGTGGCGCCCAGTTTGCAATATGCCTCCACACATTGTATTCTTTCTGGAAGATAGCTAGATGTGAGAAATGGGGGATATGTTATTTTGGGTGAATCATGACTTTTAAAAACAGACACACCCTCAAAAGAATGATTGTATGTGAACACATGTGTCTCTTAAAACTTCTTTTTGAAGTAAATCCGTTGTTTCCAGCCAAGTCAGAGAAAGCCACAGGCAGGGCATGAGCCCTCCGTCTCATTTCCTTGGCCTCACCCTGATGGCAGTGGATAATCTTGCTGGAGGACAGTAGCTGCTCTCCCCAGCAGCCTGAGGCCCCGGTAGAGGAAGCCAGGAATGACTGTGCAGGAGCAGCCTCACTTTCCCAGGACTGCACAGCAGAGCTCTCTGTTGCCTCAAATCTCTTAGGAATCAGTAAATCAAAAGCAAATACATAAAAACAGAATTCTTTCCGTAAAACATACTTTACTTTAGGAGAAGTCAAGTTGAGATATAAACAGACATGGTAGTTGAACTTCCTGGAATCTTTAAGGAAGTTATGTCCTCACTGGAACCAACTTTAATGGATGTGAATCCGTGAGAGGATTCCTGACCCTTCCCCACTGAATCCTTGCATTTGGGATTTGGAAAGAGGTTTTGTTTTTAAACTGCCACTTTTGGTATTTTAACATTCTTGGTTTTCATGTAGATTTAGGAGAGCAAAAATAGACCCCAAAGAAATCACAAAGCATATTATTATAGATTTGTGTCTGCAGTCTACCTGTCTCTTCATGGTTGAAATAATTGCTATGTGTTTAAGGCCACTTTGGAGCCCAGATTTGAATGAACCAATTTCCACAAGATGTTTATTCCCTGAAAACTTTGCCAGTGTAAACTTTTTAATGGGAACTCATATTGCATGAAAACTGCTGCAGTGTCTTAGTTGTTATGTCTACTTAGCCAATCCCTGAATTGTAAAAAAACACCACGGAGTTAATTTTCACCCCTGTACAGTGTTCTGTCACCTAAACCAAGATGTGAAAGGGTTTGGGTTAGAAAACACCTTTTCAATATTTTGAAAAGGACTGTGCCGAAGGAAATCCACAGCCTAAAATGGCGAAAAACTTCTGTCTGCAGGATTTAAAGAAAGTCTGAGGTTTTGTGGCTTAAATTTTAAACTTTTCCAAGAAGGAGTAGGCTTTTAAAAGCACATTAGAAATAGTTGATGGCCATGATGGCCAGAGCTGAATTTGAACGTGAACTCATTGCCATGGCACTTCCTCAAATAGCTCGATAGAAACCAAGGTGGTGAATAGTTGTGGCCCCTATTTCTCATTTGGTCCTGGTCAGTCTTGCTAGTGCGGCCTTGAACAGATTGCTGCAAGTCTTCATCCCTGGGGGAGGAAGGGCTCCTAACTTTCTCAATCAACCTGTCAATAAGCAAACATTTACCAAGTGCTTCTGATGTACAGGCAGCACCAAAGAAAACAAAGGAATATGCACACAGTCTCACTGCTCCTCATTATATGATGACACATGCAGAGAAAAGCAGTGCCCTTTGGCAGTGGGGAAGAAATGCCTAAGAGAGCAGGGGCAGGCAGGGTGTTCTAGAGGTGAGTGGACTCAAGGTGAACTCTGAGGTGTGGGTAGTAGGCAAGGAGGAGGGACTGATTCTGAAGGGGAAAACCAGCAAAGATATGGAGGTAGGAAAATAGAAGGTGTTTTAAAGGGGGCATAAGTTGGTTGGAGTGTTCAAGAAGGAGAACAGTAGGTGATCAGGTTTGAAAGGTAGATTGGGGTCTGTCGGGTGGGATCAGAATAACACAGTCTGGAAAAGGAAAAGATTAAAGTCAGATTTCTTGACCAGACAGAGGGTGTCAGGAAGCCCTTCATACCTTCTTTATACCTCTTGAGTATGCAGAAGCTTTCCAGCAGAGGTGGAAGATGTTTATGATGGAACAGTTTCAAATGTTGGAGTACGACACTGAAGAGGTGTCCTGAATAAGATTTGAACAAGGAATGGGGCTCTTGGGCCAGGGTTGGTTGAGGTGAAGCCAAAGTCAGGGAAAGCTGATGATGGCTAAAGGCCCTTCTCATTCTCTTTGAGTCTTCTGGGGCTGTAGGGGAACTCTCCATGGTCAGCCTAGGGCTGATAGTATGGAAACCATTTCAACTGCCAATATGGAAAACTTTGGCCTGTGTGAAACTTTAGGAAGTCATAGCTTACTCTTTTCCTTCAGTAGGCAGTTCCTGCCTGTACCTCTATTCCTCCTTCAGAGCCAAGGTTATTGAGGATTTGGCTGTACCTACCCACCTCTATTGCCTGTTCATTTAGTCCAAGCTGATTTCTATCCATTCTGAAACTGCTCTTGCTAAGTTCGTCTGTGACTTCTATGTTACCAGATCTCTCGGACCCTTTTGAGAGACTCACCATTTCAGCAGCATTCCTTCTAGTTGACAGCTTCCTCTGTCTGGAACCACTCCCATCTTTTAGCTTCCGTGCTACCTTTCCGCTGTTCCTTTATCTCCATCTTATCTCAAAATAAAATTTATTGGGACTTTTTTCTTCTGGTTCTGTGCTTTCCCTGGGTAATTTCATCCATCCTAATGGTGGGAGGTAATCTCTATGATACACAGTCACCTCCAGTCTAGATGTGTGTGTGTCTTTGCATAATGATGACATGACGCAATGAAAGACATCTCAGCCTTAGGGTATCCAAACCCAACTCTCAATCGCCACTATAGCTGCCACCCAAAATCTGCACCTTTGCCATTCTTCATCTTAGTAAATAACACCTCCACTCTTTGAGTTGCTCAAGCTAAACCATCTGTGTGTCATCCTAGATATTTCCCCACACATCCAGCCCATCATTAAATCCTACTGGTCCCATCTCCAGAATATATCTGTAATCCAGCCACCACTCTCTCTGTCCGCTGCTACCATCTTAGGACATGTCACTATCAACTGTCACCTGTTCCTGCAGAGACCTTCTAACTGAACCCATTACCACCATTCCTTTCCCCCTCTAGTCTACCTCCCACATAGCATCCAGAGTGATATAACTTACCATTGCAATTGGAATAAAATTGGATAACCTCTTGCATGGGAGGCCGAAGCGGGCAGATCACTTGAGGCCAGGGGTTCAAGACCAGCCCGACCAAGATGGTGAAACGCCATCTCTACTAAAAACTCCAGAAATTAGCTGGACATGGTAGTACACGCCTCTAATCCCATTCAGTCAGGTGGCTGAGGCATGAGAATTGCTTGAACCTAGGAGGTGGAGGTTGCAGTTGGGCCAAAATCACACCACTGCACTCCAGCCTGGGTGACAGAGCAAGACACTAGTTTCAAAAGAAAGAAAATCTCATCCTATTCTCTGAATTTCTAAAGCCATGTCAGCCTTCTTCCAGTCTTTCAGAAGAACCAACTTTATCCCAACTCAGAACATTTCCATATGCTGCTCTCCATCTGAAATGTGCTTCCTCCCTGCTCTGCTCTAATTCCCATTCCTCATTCAGGTGTCAACCATTATCTCCTCAGAGAGGCTACCCCTGATCTCACAACTGAAATTAGGATCCTCCTGTTCCTTTCCTCAAAGACACCCTGTTCTTATACTGGTTACCATTACTAAGACTAATTAGTGAGAGTATAATTGTTTACTTATTTCTGACTTGTCCACTACACTATAAATTTCATGAAAGCAGTTGTCATATCCATCTTGTTTATGAACAGTGCATGGCACATAGCAGATGTTCAATAAATGTTTGATACAAAATAATCGAATGAACTATTTTTCTGACCTCAAATAGTCTGTGTCCTCGTCAACAAATCATCTCTTCAAAATTAGCTTTTCATGTTAAACCTAAGCCTGACCCACAAAGCTCTTGAACCCAAGACACTCCAGCAGTTACTTAGCACTAACATACAGTTTAACTCCGTGGTGCTTTTGCGTTATTTGTCTCGTGTTACCCCACCAGATGGTCTGCTTCTCACCACAAGGCTTAATTCTGTCACTTCTTCTGTCTCCCTGAGGTGTTCTGTACACCGGGAGTGGTGTTCAGCAAACATTGAAGTCTCGCTCTCATATCACCTACCTGCTATAAAGTGGCATTCAGTGTATATCCAAAGAGACTTTGTCATAGAACTGTTCCACCTGCATCACTAACTCCTTAATCCCAGGACTTGTAGAGGAGAAGGCTAAAGGCCTTGGCTGGTACAGTCATCTCCCCCAGGCTAGAGTTCCCCTTCTAGCTGCATGCATGCCCAGTTTGGCTTTAAGTGTGGCCCTTACTGGTGACCATAGAGATGGTCACACAATTGGGCATTTTGCTCTTGAGGACCAGATCAGCCCGTCTGTCCAGGTAGCCTGATGAGTCTTCAGGCCACTTGACCAATACCCATCCCCCACCCCATTTCCATTACGTTTCAATCAGGAGGTTTGTGGTCTGGAAATAACCAGAACTGCTTCTCAGCAGAAACACTGAGGATGCCAGTCTAAAGCATCAGATGGGAAAGCAGGATCCAATTCCTTTATTAAAGTCCTGAGTGCCCTTGAAGGGGAGATGGCCTAACCCCTTTGCCTTTAATCTCCTCCATCTCTGCAAAAGAGGAGCAGCAGAGGATTAACTGGTCTTATCAGGGAAAGCATTAAGCTCACTGGAGATAAAGCACAACTCTGGAGTTGGAGGAGGGGTTGGAGAGATAGGGGAGGAAACAAATGATTAGGGAAAGATGTAGAAGGGGAGAAACAAATGGGGAGTCAACAAAATGTGGCTTGTGTAGCCTGGGATACTAATCTGCATTGCAGGGCACTGGATGGGTTGGAAAACGCAGGGACAGGGGATGGACTGTGAGGGCATTGGACTGCAGGGTATCAGTGGCCTTCCACAGGCAACAGGGACAGATGCTATTTTAGGGGCTAGGTCTGCAGAGGCATCATGTTCCAGGTTAAGGATGCAAGTGAAAGGGAAATGCAAAGTCTGGTGTGGGGTGTGTGATTCCCGAATTTCCCCTTTCCCTCTCATTCATACTGCATCCTGATCTCATCTGGCCCCCTCATCTGACCTCCCTAGTTCTTGGGAACTAGGTACTATTATCATGCTGATCTTAGTATTGAGGAAACTGAGTCTCATGCAGTCAGGTAACTTGCCTGAGGCCATGCGTCAAGTAAGTGGCTGAGCTGAGACTGCAAGCCATGTCTTCTGATCCTGTGTCCTGGCTTTCTGTATACTGCCACAGTTTGGCACATGAGGGGACAGGTCAGCCCTCCATTCATATCAGCACTAGAAAAGTTAGTAGTTAACGGCAGCTGTTCTCGTCATCATGCACCTAGCTCTTTTCCTCAAAGTTTCTTGTGAGGAAGCCTAGGGTTGCCCAGAGGCTCCAACTAGTTGATAGCATGGCTTTCTTCTTTACACAGCTTCCTTCCCTGGACCGCTTTGCTCTACCGAAAACAAAAGTTGTCACAGATAACAGGGGCTACAGCTTCTGTGTGTTAACACCAAACAGGCCAAAAGAAGTGGCTGTCATTTATAAGTTGGTTATTATGGACTCCTTTGAGAAGAAAAATAATAAGAAAGTAGCAGTAGCAGAGCATCCTGGTGAACCCACAAACAGGCAGGGTCCTCCTGGTGCTGAGGGTCCCTGGAAGGGGTTGGTGCCTGCCTGCACACCAACAGCAGAGCTGCCCATAGAGTGAGGATCTTCCCCCCACAGAGGCAGAATCATGAGGCAAGTTGCCTCTTATTTTCACCAATCCAAATCAGTGTGGTATTTAAGGACAGTTCTAGAGTTGCTACTGTTTTGGGTTTTAGTAAAGAGGGTATGAGTGTGCCTGTGCTGGGAGAGTTGTCCAGATCGAGGAATGTCTGGTGAGTCTGGGAGATGCTGTTTGGGAAGGAAAAGGAAGAGAGGGCAAATAACACACATGAAAGGTCTGTGTGCCTGGCACTCTGCAGGGTGCTTTCCACACTATGGCCTCCTTGAATTCTTACCCAGTGAGAGAAGTTATCCTATTGTGAGGTCCAGGGATGCTCAGTAACTAGCTCAAGGCCTGATGGCCAGCCAGGAGTCGTGCCAGGAGTCAAGCTCATGTCCTCTCACTACTCTCTTTCTTTCTTTCCTTTGTTCTTTCTTTCTTTCTTAATATATATTTTCTTGCATTATAGGTTCTGGGGTACATGTGAAGAACATGCAGGATTGTTGCATATGTATATACATGGCAATGTGGTTTGCTACCTCCATCCCCATCACCTATATCTGGCGTTTCTCCTGATGTTATCCCTCTCCAACTCCCTAACCCCCACTGTCCCTCCCCTAGTTCCCCCCACCCCTCAACAGACCCCATTGTGTGATGCTCCCCTCCCTGTACCCATGTGTTCTCATTGTTCAACACCTGCCTATGAGTGAGAACTTGTGGTGTTTGATTTTCTGTTCTTGTGTCAGTTTGCTGAGAATGATGGTTTCCAGGTTCATCCATGTCCCTACAAAGGACACAAACTCGTTGTTTTTCATGGCTGCATAGTATTCCATGGTGTATATGTGCCACATTTTCCCTGTCCAGTCTATCATCAATGGGCATTTGGGTTGGTTCCAAGTCTTTACTATTGTAAACAGTGCTGCAGTGAACATACATATGCATGTATCCTTATAATTGATTTATAATCCTTTAGAAACATACCCAGTAATGGGATTGCTGGGTCAAATGGAATTTCTATTTCTAGGTCCTGGAGGAATCGCCACACTGTCTTCCACAATGGTTGAACTAATTTACACTCCCACCCACATCCTCTCCAGCATCTGTTGTCTCTAGATTTTTTAATGAACGCCATTCTAACTGGTGTGAGATGGTATCTCAATGTAGTTTTGATTTGCATTTCTCTAATGACAAACGATGAGCATTTTTTCATGTGTTTGTTGGCCTCATATATGTCTTCTTTTGAAAAGTGTCTGTTCATATCCTTTGACCACTTTTGAGTGGGTTTGTTTGTTTTTTTTCTTGTAAATCTGTTGTAGTTCTTTGTAGATTTTGGATATAAATCCTTTGTCAGATGCAAAAATTTTTTCCCATTCTGTTGGTTGCCAGTTCACTCTAATCATTATTTCTTTTGCTGTGCAGAAGCTCTGGAGTTTAATTAGATCCCATTTGTCTATTTTGGCTTTCGTTGCCAATGCTTTTGGTGTTTTAGTCATGAAGTCCTTGCCTATGCCTATGTCCTGAAAGGTTTTGCCTAGGTTTTCTTCTAGAGTTTTTATGGTGTTAGGTCTTACGTTTAAGTCTTTAATCCATCTGGAGTTAATTTTAGTGTAAGGTGTCAGGAAGGAGTCCAGTTTCTGCACATGGCTGGTCAGTTTTCCCAACACCATTTAATAAACAGGGACTCCTTTCCCGATTGCTTGTTTTTGTCAGGTTTGTCAAAGATCAGATGGTTGTAGATGTGTGGTGCTGTCTGAGCATATTTTTAAGGGTGGAGTGTGGACTTTCTACTATGGCCTGTCCTTGGGGTTACACAGGATGTCTGTGGAATGTTGGATGTTCCATGTGTGACAAAATTGTTGAAATTGTGAACTGGCATAAGCTGGGCCATTATCAGTTTTAATTTGTGTGGGCTGCCCCTTAAACACAAAAATTAAAAGAAGATGTTTAATGACATATCGGATGCACTCTTCAGGCAGCGCATATGTGCTAATTAGATGAGAATATATGTTAATAGATACATGTACGTTATCTTGGTTTTCCAAATTCAGTGACTTGTGTAACATCTGTTTGCCGTAACTGCTCTGGTTCTAGTCCTCTAGGATTCACACATGTTGAAGGAGGGGAAGTGCTTGTGAGCTGACAATCTGGGCATTGCAGGATAATTTGTTTAGCTAGTCTTTGGATAAGTCTAAATTGTTTAGTTAAGTTTCTCCAGTTTTGGTGGAAAAACTGATGTAATTTTGTGGCTTGGTCAAGCAATGACCACATAACTTGCAGCTCTGCTTGATCATCGCCATCAGCCAGCAGGCCAGGCAGTGAGATGTGGGCTCAAATATGTGTCATAGAAACAGGATGTATACGTTGATCCAGAAATTGCTGAAGTTGAAGAAAAAGTCATACAGGGTGGGCTCGAGAGTAGACTTAATAAGGGCTGTCTCAGGGTTCTACAATAAATAAACAGAATAAGCTGAGTAACTAACAATATTGATGAGCTGAGCAGAAAATGTCTCCAGGGCCAATATTAATGCTCCAACCTCAGCTCTCTGAGTGCTAGTAAATCAGATTGAGTGAGGGAATTATGTAGCTTCCACCAGACAGCCACTTTTCCATTCTTACCAGAACCATCAGTGAACAGCATTAAAGTGCACGGTATGGGGAAGTGAACTACTTTTGTAGGCATAATTACAGGGGTATAAGAACTGAAACAGTTTGTCAGTAGGAAGAACATGTTCTAATTGGCCTGCATAATCCGAGAGTGATATATGAAGGTCTAGAGGTAATGGCCATACTGCTTTGGATTGCTTTTCACTCAAAGGAATTCTTACGACATCAGGGTCATAACCTAGCAACTGATTGCATCACCTGCAGCCTGTATAGATGGCTTTACTAATGAGCTGGTTATAAGGAGTTAGTGTTTTAGTCCTGGTATGTGAGCAAAAAAACTTATTCTCAGAAGCGCAGTCCTGAGGCCATCTGTCCTATTAATCCTATAGGGGAGTAGTTAGTGGGAAAAATAAACAATTGAACTGAATTTTCTGGGTCTGGGTGATCTAGTTGCCTCTGAGAGACAGCTAGCTCTATTTCCTCAATTTTCTTTTTTGCTGCAGGGGTTAATACCTGGAAGAATCCAGAGCAGCATTGCCTTTTAAGATATAAAACAGGTTTTGCAACTTATCAGTAGTTATGCTCAAGGTGGGGTGAAGCCAGTTAGTATCACCAAGTAATTTTTGATAATCATTTAAGGTATGTAAGTTGCTACTATTTAATTTAACATTTTTAGGTCTTACTAATTGAGAAGTTAGTATGTATCCAAGATATTTCCAAGGAGAAAACATTCGTACTTTTTCAGGTGCTATGATTAAACCTCTTAACTGTGTATTCCTTTGGACTGAGGCATGTAAACTTAAAAGTACTGGCTCCATCATGGCTGCCAGTAATATATCATCCATAAAATGAATGATCTTGCAATTAGGAAATTCTTTTCTACTGGAGAGCAAAGCCTGATTTACAGGATATTGACATGTGGTAGGATGACTGTTCAGCATTCCTTGAGGAAGCACTTTCCAATGAAATCGGCAAGGTGGCCGTTCAGTATTGTTAGCTGGTAATGTAAACACAAAATTTTCTCTCTCCTGTTTTGCAAGGGTAATAGTATAAAAGCAATCTTCTAAGTCAATAACAACTGTAGGCCAGTCTTGAGGAATTGGCAAGGGGGAAGGGAGCCCCTGCTGAAGAGGCCCCATAGGTTGCAGATTAGCGTTAATAGCCCATAAGTCATGCAGAAGCCTCCATTTGCCACACTTTTTGGGAATGACAAAAATGGGTGAACTCCAAAGGGCTGTTAGATGGTTCTATATGGCCTGCTTTTAATTACTCCTCAACTAATTCATGGGCTCACTGCAATTTCTCTCCCTTTAAATGTCACTGTTCTACCCAAATAAGGTTTTGAGAGAGCCACATCCAGGTAAGGGAGGAATGACAGTGGCCATTATTAGAAAAAGGTCTTATGTTCACATAATTCATCAAATTCTGCCCTCCAGAGAAGGTATTGACTGGCATCTAAAGTGGTTTTAGCTAACACCAACCAACCAGTCCCATGGAGTCATATGGAAGTTGTCTTTTACAGCTTCAGTTAATCCTTTTGTAAATGGGCTAGCAGCTCCATTTTCTCTAATGCTTTTTAAAATCTCTTTATAAGCATATACCTGATTGCCTTGTCGATCTTGCATTACCAGGCAGGCCAAGAGCTTCCTTTCTAATGTTGCTTGCCTAAGACAGGGTCCCACAGCTATAGCATATCCCTTGTCTTTTTGCCAATTTATTGGGGGAGGGGGCTCAGGCAAAATCTGTTTCCTCTTTGGTATTTTTACCAGGAAATTGCTGGGCTGTGGGAGAAGGAGGAGGCAGTAAGTTAGGTGATGGTTCCTTCTCCCTTCCCTTTTTAGGGTCTTCTGTGTATAGCGGGGCCAGAGCAGCCCTAAGACCCATGACATTAGAGATGTTACTGGGACCCATTACCCTTGTGCATGATACTGGTTAAGATTTCTCTCCATTTGTTCTCAGAGCTCTATGTCTAGCATGCCTTCTGCTGGAAACTATGGGCTTTGGGAAACAGTTTGCATTAGGTTCCTTAATTGAGCCTGCAAAACCAAGGCTCTGCTAGCTTTAGGCAGTTGTTTCAATACGTTTATATACTGTTTCTGTTGTGCTGATCACTGTTGTCTCATGGTGAAACCCTAGCCTGAACAATTTCCTCAAACTTGGAAATCCCAAATGGACACCGATGACTTACTTACTTACTGACTGCACAGTCTCTTCACCTTCATTTTCAAAGGTTCCATCACTATCCACGATCCATTGCAGCATTCATCATGCAGGGGCACCAGCTGACAAATCCATTGCAGCAATCCTCACACAGGGCACCTACTGCCAGTTCTGACCTGCAGACTCTGCCTGAGCTACAGATGACAGAAATTCACAGACACAGATGTTTTTCTTGTACAAGTGTGGCCAGGGGACCCCCTGCTCACAGATCCCAAAGAGACTGGAGTCTGGCCATGAAGCCCCCATATGCCAGAGAGGATCATATTTTAGAACAGATTTAATGACACAGGTCTAAAGCAAACACCATTAGTGGGTAATTAACATTGCTGACCCCCCAAGTAGAGAGCAGACATGTACATGGATGATCAAAGGTTGGTTTCTGGGGAAATAGGTAAACAACCTATTTAGATAAACTCCTTTACATTCCCTTGTTAGCTGCTCTTTGTTATTAGCTCAAGGAAAGAGGATTGGGCTGCCTTCAGCCATAATTCTCTCCCGAGGCTTTTGCAAAACCTTCCAGCCTTTCAAGAAGGTTTGTGTCTTTCTTATAATTTTTCTCACCACCCTGACCAATCTTCTACATCCCACAATATGCTGAGTGATTATGAAAGTAACGTTTTAAATGTGAGCCCAGATATTAATTGGTTTTACAATAACCTAATTGGAAAAAGTATGTATGTGTTATATACATGTACATGTATGTGTTATATGTGTAACATATGTATGTATAACATATATACATATAACACATACATGTATGTGTATATATATACACACATATATATATTTCACCTCTCTAGAGAAAAAAAAAAGACTGAGGTTTTGGTGTATTTTTGGTGTGTGTTATCATTGTTTTTTTCATTGTAGTAAGAGCATTTAAATGAGATATACCCTTTTAACAAATTTTAAGTGTACAATAGAGTATCATTGATGAATATAAAACTATTATGGAAAAGATACATATTAGTGTTTGTGTCTTTGTATAATCGCTTCAGCTTGAGTTTAGGTGGGACTTGTTATTACCAATAGAAAATGGCAAATTGATAGATGTCACTTCTGTGATTATATTACATTATATAGGATTTCATCTTGCCAGCAGAATTATTCTAGAGATTGTCTCCTTTTTTGGATTTAAGAGGCCCATGTGACAGCCCTCAGCTCCATGGTAGTCTCCAGCTAATTGCCAGCAAGAAACCAGGGCTCTGAGTCCTAGAGGCAAATGGAAATGAATTCTGCCAACTAAGTAAGTGAGCTTGAAAGAGGATGCTTCCCTAGTTGAGCCTCTGCATGAGAACTTAGCCCAGCTGACAGCTTGATTACAGCCTTATAAGACCCTAAGTAGAGGACCCCCTTAATTTGTGCCTGAATTCCTGCCCCAAAAAACAATTACGTAATAAATGGGTGTTGTTCTCAGTTGCTATGCTTGTGATAGTTTGTTGCACTGCAAAAGAAAATGAATACACTATCTTTGTTAAAAGATTATTTGTTTCCTCAAAAAGAAGTTAAGCACTTATCATGGAAGATTATTCTATATGTTTATAGAAAGCCTGAACCAGAGTTTGAAACTGGACTGTCTGCCTGATGATACAACTGTAGCAATTACTTCCTAAAAGTTAGTATTATTATGGAATATCTAACAGGACAAAATAGTATCTTTGTGCCTACTGCCCATTTTCAAGCTTGGTTAGTGCTACTTTGACTAGGTATGGTGCCACACCTAGGGTCAGGTGCCAGCCCCAACTGAGGGCTGAGGGGAGTGGTGGAACTTGGGACAGGGAGCTGGAAGAACACTTGAGAGACAGCAAGTAAATGAGACATGGTTTTCTTCAGCAGTCCCTTCACACGGTCAGTGTTACATTTATACACCACATAAAAAACAGTGGCTGAGAGCCAGGAGGTGAGTTCTCTATGTTATGTCAATATGGCTATGATTATATAAGACATGGGACTTTGCACCTGTGCCACAAACTCACTGAGTCATCCAGGCCATTTACTTTGGCCTCTGCCTGCTGCCCTATGCCTGCTTGGCTGCAGCACAGCCATATTCCTTACATATGGCATTGTTGAGATTGAAATGTCATAGCCACACTGTAGTAGAGAGACCTGCATTCACCATTCCTCATTAGGCAACACAGCTGTATTAAAGCCTGCTCTCTTCAGAAGTCAAGAACTATACATTCCTGCATGAATAGCTTTTAAAGGTTAATTAAAATCAGTGAGTGGTAAAAATTTATAAGCTTCTGCTTATAATTTTTTAATGATACCATTTCTGACCTTTTGAATGTGATCCCACGATGTGCTGTCCAGATGCCAGCTGTTCACTCTTCCTGTCAGCTTAAAAAGAACTCAACAGAACATAGTTGAGCCCTTTTCCAGGAAAGTTTGTTGAAGGTTTGTTCTGGTGAGCACAACTTCCTAGTGGTTTTCTGTTGTGTATGGGATATTCTCTTCTTGGAGATTCACAATCTACATTCGCATTTAATAAATATCAAAATGTTTCAACTAAGAAAAAAAATTAACAATTTCTTTACTAGCATTACATGTACTTGTTTATCCTCAGAAAGTTTTCTCCAAAAGCACTTTACAAACTTAACAACTCCTGCTTGAGAAAGAGTGTGTGAGAAGAATGAACTCATCAGTTTGCAATCTTTATTTTAAAAAATACTTTCAATGGCCTTCATTATTTGAAATTTGAAGCATTAAAGCTATTAAATAACAAAACAATATCAGGTCAAGTAAAACTAAAAGTTCACTTGGAAAAATTTAGCAATAAAACATGATGAGGAACTAAGTAGTGATATGTGACCAAGACTGGTCAAGAGATAAACTTGTGTGTATTGATGCTGTTGTGCTCAGCTTTTATGTCTCAAACAAAACTAATAAAGAATGATGTCCATATTAGGAAGGAAGATTAAGTACATAGCAATACATTTGTATTGTCGATTTGAATATTTTACTGAAATATCAGCAAATGGTATGACTATGCATTTTCTAATACAAAAGTAAATTGTCTTCTGTCTTCAAATTTTATTTGCATTCACCAACATCAATAAGGCAGGGGTACATTCCCACATGCCAATTTAGCTTACTAAAGCTAAATTGTAACTAGTCATAGTTTCAAAAACACAGCACCATCTCCCATCTTAGGACTTATTTTCTTTCTGCCTGAAATTCTTTTCCCCAGATGTCTAAATGGCTTGTTCCCTTGTTTTATCTAGATATTTGCTCAAATGTCTCATTATCAACACTTTCCTGGCTACCTTCCAAAAGGGGGCACATCACCAGCTTCACTTCCTCATCGCTTTATTCTCTATATTTTTCTTAATTGAAATAACCTATACTTGAGATTGTTTCTGCTGGATTATTTGCTTATTGACTATGTGCCCTAGATACTCAACTGCAATATAGGTTTCTTGACGGCAGAGACTTTGTTCAGTTGTGGATCAGCAGCACCTAGCATGAAGCATAATTCTCAGGAGGTTTGAGATAAATGGCACATGAATTAATGAAATAGCAGGTGGTCATCCTTCAGAAGAGACTTACATGCAGTTGTTTAAGGTAAGTTTAGCACAGGAAAAGCAGTGAAACTCACCATATTAAGACTACAAAAGAAATATGCAATCATCTCAATGGATATAAAAAGCATTTAACAAAATCTGACATCTAGTTTCAGTGAAAACTGTGAGCACACTAGAAATAGAAGGGAACTCTCTCAGTCTGATAATCATAACTACAAGAAAACCTGCAGCTAACATCACAATTAATAGTAAAAGACTAGATGCTTTCTCCTAATGTTGAAAACAAGGCAAGGATGTCTGCTGCCAGCACTTATATTTAACATTACACTAGAGGCTCTAGTTCGTAAAATAAGATGAGTAAAAATTAATAAAAGGCCTCCAGAATGGAAAAAGAACAAATGAAACAGTCTATTTCCAGATGACAGAATTGTCTATATAGAGCATTATATGGAGTCTATTAAAATGTTACTAGATCCAATATGTGAATTCAGCAAGATGGCAGAGTAAGAAATCAAACATAGAAAATCTATTGTGTTTCTATAAACTAGTAGTGAATAATTGGAAAATGAAATTTTAAAACATTATCATTGCTACCATGAGCAACCATATGCCAATAAATTGAAAAATCTAAGAGAAATGGATAAATTCCTAGATACTATCAAGATTGAACCAGAAATAAATCCAAAAGCTGAAGAGACCAAAAACAAGCAATGAGTTCAAAGCTATAATAAAAAGTCCTTTAGTAGAGAAAAGCCTAGGACCTAATGACTTCACCACTGAATTCTAGCAAACATTTAAAGAAGAACTGATATCAATCCTATTCTGATTATCATGAAAAATAGAGAAAGAGGAAATACTTCCAAACTCATTTTACTAGAACAATATTACCCTGATATCAAAATCAGAAAAAGACAAATCAAAACCAGAAAAATAAATCCTTTAATTTGTATGGAACCACAAAAGACCCAGACTAGCCAAAGCTATCCTAAGAAAAAAAAAAGAAAAAAAACTGGAGGAATCACATTAACTGCCTTCAAATTATTCTACAGAGCTATAGTAATCAAAACAGCATGGTACTGGCATAAAAACAGACATGGATCAACGGAACAGAATAGAGAACCTACAAACAAATCTACACATCTACGGTGAACTCATTTTTGACAAAGATGCCAAGAGCATAAAAGAGTCTCCATAATAAATGGTGCTGTGAAAACTGGGTGTTCACATGCAATGGTGCCGGATATTCATATGCAATGGTGCCGGATGTTCGCATGCAGTGGTGCCGGATGTTCGCATGCAGTGGTGCCGGATGTTCGCATGCAGTGGTGCCGGATGTTCGCATGCCGTGGTGCCGGATGTTCGCATGCCGTGGTGCCTGATGTTCGCATGCCGTGGTGCCGGATGTTCGCATGCCGTGGTGCCGGATGTTCGCATGCAATGGTGCCGGATATTCATATGTAATGGTGCTGGATATTCATATGTAAAGGAATGAAATTAGACCCCTATCTCTCACCATATACAAAAAAATAAAATTCAAATGAATTAAAGACTCAAATCTAAGACGTCAAACTACAAAACTACTACAAGAAAACATTGGCGAAAATCTCCAGCCACTGGTCTGGGCAAAGATTTCTTGAACATCTTGCTCTCCTAGTTGTTTTAATTGTGACATTAGGGTGTCACTTTTATTTGTTTCCTCACTTCTCTGGCAGACATTTAGTGATATAAATTTCCCTCTAGACACTGTTTTAAATGTGTCCTAGAGATTCTCATATGTTGTGTCTTCATTCTAGCAGAAGGCAAGGAATAACTAAGATCAAAGCAGAAATGAAGGAGATAGAGACACAAAAAAACTCTTCAAAAACTAAATAAATCCAGGAGCTAGTTTTTTGACAAGATCAACAAAATAGATAGACTGCTAGCCAGACTAATAAAAATCAAAAGAGAGAAGATTGAAATAAATGCAATAAAAAATGATAAAGGAGATATCACCATTGATTCCACAGAAATACAAACTGCCATCAGAGATTACTACAAACATCTCTATGCAAATAAACCAGTAAATCTAGAAGAAATGAATAAATTCCTGGACACTTATACCCTCCTAAGACTAAATCAGTAAGAAGTTGAATCCCTGAAGAGACCAATAACAAGGTCTAAAGTCGACGCAGCAATCAATAGCCTACCAACCCAAAAAAGTCCAGGATCAGATGAGTTCACAGCCAACTTCTTCCAGAGGTACAAAGAGGAGCTGGTGCCATTCTTTCTGAAACTATTCCAAATAATACAAAAGGAGGTAATATTCCCTAACTCATTTTATGAGACCAACATCAATAAAGAAAATTTTAGCCCATATCCTTGATAAACATTGATGCAAAAATCTTCAATAAAATACTGGCAAACCAAATCCAATAGCACATCAAAAAGCTTATCCATCATGATCAACTAGGCTTCATCCCAGGGATGGAAGGCTGGTTCAACGTCCACAAATCTACAAATGTAATCCACCACAAAAACAGAACCAAAGACAAAAACTTCATAATTATATCAATTGATGCAGAGAAGGCCTTTGACAAAACTCAACAGACCTTTATGCTAAAACCTCTCAACAAACTGGGTGTCAATGGATCATGTCTCAAAATAATAAGAGCTATTTACTACAAACCCATGGCCAATATCATACTGAATGGGCAAAAGCTGGAAGCATTTCCTTTGAAAAAACAGACTTTAAAACAACAAAGAACACAAGAAACAAAGAGGGACATTACATGGTGGTGAAAGGATCAATGCAACAAGAAGAGCTAACGATCCTAAATATATACGCACCCATTACAGGAGCACCCAGATACATAGGGCAA
>CAUYQU010060593.1:0-13269 GCA_963574635.1 Cheracebus regulus
CTGGGCTGTAGTGTGCTGTGCCAAGCAGGTGTCTGCACTAAGTTTGGCATCAATATGGTGACCTCCCAGGAGTGGGGAACCACCAGGTTGCCTAAGGTGGGGTGAACCAGCCCAGGTCAGAAACGGAGCAGGTCAAAACTCCTGTTCTGATCAGTAGTGGGATTGCACCTGTGAATAGCCACTGCACTCCATCCTGGGTAGCACAGTGAGGCCCCATCTCTAAAAAAAAAAAAAAAAAAAGCAAGCAAGAAAGAAAAAAAAAAAATGGCTGGGCGAGGTGGCTCACGCCTGTAATCCCAGCACTTTGGGAAGCCAAGGTGGGAGGACCACAAGGTCAGTAGATGGAGACCAGTCTGGCCAACATGGTGAAACCCTGTCTCTACTAAAAAATACAAAAATTAGCTAGGTGTGGTGGTGCCTGTAGTCCCAGCTACTCAGGAGGCTGAGTAAGGCAGGAAAATCACTTGAACCTGGGAGGCGGAGGTTGCAGTGAGTTGAGATTGTGCCACTGCCCTCTAGCCTGGCGACAGAGCGAGACTCCGTTTCAAAAAGAAAAAGATGAAGTACACCACAATCTTGGCTCCTCTCTCACCAGCTTGCCTACATGGCCCTGAGACTGGCTATTCCGAATCTTCCCAAGCCACAAAGAGGGAATTTCACACCACACAAACCCACGCAGAGCCAATTAATCTAACCAAGCTGCTCCTCCCACAGTGAAAGGGGACTCCTGCTGCTAACTGTCTCTTCAGACCATGACAAGGACTAAATGAGATGCTCAGATAGATCCCTCACATATTAACAGGGACGCAAATGTCACAAACCAACAGAATCACCATCTCAAAACAAGGAACACTGTTTAACTGTCCCACACCATCAAAGCAATCTTCACAAAGTGTGAAGACCTCAGTTCAACTCTGTCTACTTTTCCCTACACAAAGATAAATCAATTTGGTCATTCCATCTAGAAAGTCCGTTTTTGTCAACTGTTTCCACCATATTGTATTCAGATGAGGTTGTTTAATTCAAAACTTCAGATGGTTTAAAATTTTCTTGATATAGCCTGGCATGGTGGGGCACTCATGTAGTCCCAGCTACTTGGGAGGCTGAGGCAGAACTGTCTGAGCCCAGGAGCTTGAGGCTAGAGTGAGCTATGATCACCCTGCTGCACTCCAGACTGGGCGACAAAGCAAGACCCTATCTAAAAAAACGAGGGGGGGAAATCCCTAATAGAACACTAGGGGGAAAAAAATCAGGTAAAAAAAATAACCCTGTACAGGCCAGGAATGGTGGCTCACGCTATAATCCCAGCACTTTGGGAGGCAAAGGCAGGTGGATTATCTGAGGTCAGGAGTTCAAGACCAGCCTGGCCAACATAGTGAAATCCTGTCCCCACAAAAAATTAGCCAGGCATGGTGACAGGCACCTGTAATCCTAGCTACACAGGAGGCTGAGGCAGGAGAATTGCTTGAAACTGGGAGGTGGAGGTTGCAGTGAGCTGAGATTGCAACACTGCACTCCAGCCTGGGTAACAAGATCGAAACTCCTTCTCAAAAAAAAAAAATTTAATTAAAAAAGAAAATAACCCTATACAAATTCAGAGGCAGAAAAAGTTCTACATTAGGGACACCTTGAATGTTTCAGGAAAATAAAACTATGACCATCAAGAAAGGAAAGCTGTAATAGATAATTAAGGCACCTTCCCTTCTCCACTGGATAAAGAACAGAAAATCTGTGAAAAAAGAAGTGACACAAGCCAGGAGACACGACACCCTGGTAAACAGGTCACAGGAAGATCACAGAATCTTCCCCGAGGGCTCTGCCACAGCCCAGCAGGCCGGAGGCTCTGGACACCCTGGAAGCCCGGACACTCACTGCTTCCCAGGCAAACTGAGAGGACTTCACTTAAGCTCCAAAGTCATTTTTTCACTGACATAGCTAAAAATAAAAGCAAAAGCTTAACTACAACCAATTTCTTCTAACATATCTTAAAATTTCCCACTACTTGATTTAGTATAATTAAAAGCTCCTAATAGGCCACAGCCCCAGGCAAGGAGCTATGTGTACACATCAAATTCTTAGCAACTGGTAAAGTATTTTAACCTCATCCTCAAAAACCACCACATAACGCAGGAGGGAACTAGCAGATTAATGTCTCCATTTAGAAATGAAAAAAAATGGGCCCCCAGGAATTACCTAGAGTGGACTCCATCTAAACTGAGGTCTTCGGATTCCTTGTCCAGTGCCACAGTAGCACTTAAAAGGAAAACAACTGGAAATAAAAAGGAAAACTCTTGGCCAGGGGCGTTGGTTCACACCTGTAATCCCAGCACTTTTGGGAGGCCAAGGCAGGTGTATCACCTGAGGTCAGGAGTTCAAGATCAGTCTGACCAACATGGTGAAACCCTGTATCTACTAAAAATACAAAAATTAGCTGGGTGTGGGCCGGGCACCATGGCTCACGCCTGTAATCCCAGCACTCTGGGAGGCTGAGGCAGGTGGATCACCTGAGGTCAGGAGTTCCAGACCAGCCTGGCCAACATGGTGAAACCCCATCTCTACTAAATATACAAAAAAATTAGCCGGGCATGGTGGCAGGTGCCTGTAATCCCAGCTACTCAGGACACTAAGGCAGGAGAATCACTTGAATCTGGGAGGCAGAGGTTGCAGTGAACCAAGATTGCGCCATTGTACTCCCACCTGGGCAAGAAGAGTGAAACTCCTTCTAAAAAACATAAATAAAATAGCCGGGCATGGTGGCAGGCACTTGTAATCCCAACTACTCAGGAGGCTGAGGTGGGAGAACCGCTTGAACCCCGGAGACAGAGGTTGCAGGGAGCCAACATGCAGCCACTGCACTCCAGTATGGGCAACAAAGTAAGATGCTGTCTCCAAAAAAAAAGAAAGTAAAAAAGGAAAGCTTTTCACTGTTATCTAAAGACAGAGGAAGCTATATACATACATACATACACACACACACACACACACACACACTTTTTTTTTTTTTTGAGACAGAGTTTCACTCTTGTTGCCCAGGTTGGAGTGCAATGGCATGATCTAGGCTCCCTGCAACCCCTGCCTCTCGTGTTCAAGTGATTCTCCTGACTCAGCCTGCTGAGTAGCTTGGATTACAGGCATGAACCACCACACCCAGCTAATTTTATATATTTAGTAGACACAGGGTTTCATCAGGTTGGCCAGGCTGGTCTGGAACTCCTGACCTCAGATGATCCACCTGCCTCGGCCTCCCAAAGTGCTGGGATTATAGGCATGAGCCACCATGCCTATAATCCCAGCATGCCTGGCCTGCAATATTTTTTTTTTTTTTTTTTGAGCTAGGGTCTCACTCAGTCACCCAGGCTGGCCTGCAGTGGCACAATCACAGCTCATTACAACCCTGACCTCCTGGGCTCAAGCCCTCCTCCCACTTCAGCCCCCCAAGTGGCTGGGACTACAAGCACACGTGGCCATGCCCAGCTAATTTTAACTCTGTTAGAGATGGGGTCTCACTGTGTTGCCCAGACTGGTCTCAAACTCCCGGGCTCAAGCAATCCTCCTGTCTCCACCTCCCAGAGTGCTGGGATTACAAGCATAAGCCACTGTGCCAGCCAAGAATATTTTTGAGAAAACAGTCTAAGCAAGTCTGAGTACCTTACTGCTTAAATTAGCCAGGCCAGGGCTTTGGTGGCTCAGGCCTGTAATCCCAGCACTTTGGGAGGCCAAGGCTGGTAGATCACTTGAGGTCAAGAGTTCAAGAGCAGCCTGGCCAACATGGTGAAACCTTGTCTTTACTAAAAATAAAAAAATTATTGGACACGTCTTTGTAGCAATGTGTAAGAAAAAAACAAATTAGCTGGGCATGGAGGCAGGTATCTGTAGCTTCAGCTACTCGGGAGGGTGAGGCAGAAGAATCGCTTGAACCCAGGAGGCAGAGGTTGCAGTGAGCTGAGATCGCAACATTGCACTCCAGCCTGGGCAACAGAGCAAGACTCAGTCTCAAAATAAAAAAAAGGTCTGACTCAGTGGCTCACACCTGTAATCCCACCACTTTTGGAGGCTGAGGCAGGTGCATCACCTGAGATCTGGAGTTCAAGACCAGCCTGACTAACAAGGTGAAACCTCATCTCTAAAAATAAAAAATATTAGCCAGGTGTGGTGACAGGCACCTGTAGTCCCAGCTACTCGGGAGGCCAAGGCAGAATTGCTTAAACTCAGGAGGCGGAGGCTGCAGTGAGCCAAGATCGTGCCCCCGCACTCCAGACTAGGCGACAGAGTAAGACTCCGTCTCAAATAAAAAAAGAAATACTTGGGGGACCTCCTCTTTTGGCTTTGGAGTTCCCCCTCCCTCTGTCTCTGTACAGGGGAGTTTCTTCATTCTCCCATCCTTCCTGCCTATTAAACTCCCCACTCCTTAAAGCCAAAAAAAAAAAAAAAAACCTTTAGCCTGTGAAAGACAAAATTTTAAAACCACCAAAAGTTGCCTATGGTTAACAACCATGACAGCATTCATCCATTGCCTCCTGCACTGGGCATGGTTCCAGAAATTAATAGATGCAAACCAATCACTCTGCGGGTGCCACCACTCCCATGCAGGGAAAAGGCGGGCTGAGCACTGGGTACACGTAGGCCACAAACACCTCCCTCCTGTACCTTTTGGAGAAAGGCACCTCAGACGTCACGGTGATCTTGCTCTTGCTCCTTTCGATGGTCACCACCCCTCCACCAAGGTTCCCGGCTTTTCCGTTCACTTTGATCCTTTCTTGCAAAAACTGCTCCTGTGGAAATCGTTAAATTGACTGATGAAGTGACAGGTTCATCTCTCTCAGTACAATTTTTTTGTCTCCCAACACTGAACTAGTATCATTTTTTTTGTTTTAGTTGACAGTCTCACCCTGTCATGCAGGCTGGAGCGCAGCAGCATAATCACAGCTCACTGCAGTCTCGACCTCCCAGGCTCAACTCTCAACCTCCCAGGCTCAAGTGTTCCTCCCACCTCAGCCTCCAGAATAGGTGGCACAGGCATGTGCCACCACACCAGCTAATTTTTGTATTTTTTGACAAGACAGGATTTTACCATGTTGCCCAGGCTGATCTCAAACTGCTGAATTCAAGCGATCCAACCACCTCAGCCTACCAAAGTGCTAGGATTACAGGCATGAGCAACCCCATCTGGCCCCAGCTAATTTTTTAACTTTTTTTTTTTTAAAGAAGGGGTCTCTCTATGTTGCCCAGGTTGGTCTCAAACTCCTGGGCTCAAGTGATCCTCCCACCTCAGCCTCCCAAAGCGTGGGGATTACAGGTGTAAGCCACCACACGTGGCCCCAATACTGGTTTCTTAAATGTTTAATCTTTTTAAAAAATGGTAACAAATCCCATTTCCGTATACACACTGAGACAGCATTCCAGCATCAACATGCTTGCTGCTTCCACGCAAGATCAGATATGCCTCTACATGAAAGGCTTAGCAGGCAACACAAGAGGACACAGGAAACCCAAGGCCAGACTTTTACAAAGAACGCCTATAATCCCAGCACTACTGGAGGGATTTGAGACCAGGTTGGACAACACGGCAAAACCCTATCTCTACAAAAAAGGCAAGTATTAGCCAGGTCTAGTGGCAAGCGCTTGTAATCCCGGCTACTTGGGAGGCTAAGGCAGGAGAACTGCTTGAGCCCAGGAGGCAGAGGTTGCAGTGAGCCGAGTTCACGCCATTGCACTCCAGCCTGGGGGACAGAGACCCTGTCTCAAAAAACAAACACAAACAAACAAATAAATAAAACTTTCACAAGGTACACGAAAGCGAAGCTAGAAGCAACTTCTGAATCTAAGGAGTATGAAGCACCGTTCCCAGCACTGTCAGAAAATAAGCCTTCAACACAGCAGAAAGCGCAAAGACAGTGACCACAACAGTTCTAGACCTGACCAGGGCCATGGGTGGTACAGCAGAAGCAGGCCACTCAGGAGCCCGAGACACTCTCTGCAAACCCCTGTGTGGGCCTGCACAAGACATTCACCTCTTTGTACTTCAGGAAGCTTTGCCCAAAAAGGACCTTTTTAGTGATTTTCTGGCTACTGCAATGACATGAAGTCCCTTTCAGCTCAAAATTCCTATAATTTTCTATTTAAAAACTCCAACACAAAATATCTTAACTGGCTGGGTGCAGTAGCTCATGCCTGTAATCCCAGCACTTTGGGAAGCCAAGGCAGAAAGATCGCTTGAGCACAGGAGTTCAAGACAAGCTTGGGCAACTTGGAAAGACCCTTTTTCTACAAAAAAAAAAAAAAAAAAAAAAAAAAACTTAAAAACTAACTACATATGGTGGTGCATGCCTGTGGTCCCAGCTATTCCAGAGGCTGAGGTGGGAGTATCACTTGGGCCCATGAGGTTGAGGCTGCAGTGAGCCAGGATCATGCCACTGCCCTCTAGCCTGGGAAACAGACCCTTTCTCAAAAAATAAAAATTTGACTGGGCACAGCGGCTCACGCCTATAATCCTAACACTTTGGGAGACCGAGGTAGGCAAATCACTTGAGGTCAAGAGTTTGAGACCAGCCTGGCCAATATGGTGAAGTGCTGTCTCTACCAAAAAAAAAGTACTCAAATTAGCCAAGAGTGGTGGCACATGCCTGTAATCTCAGCTACTTGGAAGGCTGAAGGAGAACCACTTGAACCTTGGAGGTGGAGGCTGCAGTGAGCCAACATCACACCATTGCACTCCAGCCTGGGTGACAAGAGTGAGATTCTGTCTCAAAAAAATAAAATAAAATAAATAAAAATTATGCATTAACCACAGATGGGGCAAAGTGATTAGGTCAGAAATCTTGAATTCTGCATCTCAAGATTCATAAATGACTTAAGTTTTCTATCCTAAGGAAGCTTCCAGAAGGAAAGACAATCACATACACAGATGAGTAGGCTAAGGGAATGGCTTAGAGGGAGGGAGGCAGGAATAATCCCAGGACAGAGCCAACATATAAATACCAAACTGGAATACACCAAAGCTGAGAAAGAGTAGCTGGGATTACAGGCATGTACCGCCATCATTTGTCTATTTTTTTGGTAGAGACAGCACTTCACCATGTTGGCCAGGCTGGTCTTGAACTCCTAACCTCAGGGCCACAAAGAAAAGTCAGAAGTCACTGGAGAGAGAAAGAACTAAGGAAATAAGGGATTTCTTAAAGGACACAGATGTAAACAGCATCTACATAAAGGCAATAAACTATAAGAGGTTACCCAAATTCCATTCTGAAAAATTCGTGGCCATAATTATTTTGTGTTTAAAAATTATTTTTGTTGTAATGATACTGATTCTGGTAATAGTTCAACCTTCTGGAGAATTTAGAGCAAATGCAAATTTAGCAGACTTCTGCACACAAATATGAAGTCTGAATCCCCCAAGCATGGCTATTAGAGGAAAAAGAATACAATATCAAAACCAAACTGCTCAGTCAAAATATGGCGGTGGGATTGTTTAATATTTCTAGATTGCAATAGGATAAAGGAATATTGGGGAATGGGCCAAATACAGGGGCAAGAAATCAGCACAGGGCAATATCAAAAAAAATAAAAAATAAAAAAACAAGCTCCAATTACAATTCACCAAGCAGGGTACTTTTTCTGAGACAGAGTTTCGTTCTTGCTGCCCAGGCTAGAATGCAATGGTGCAATCTCGGCTCACTGCAACCTCTGCCTCCTGGGTTCAAGTGATTCTCCTACCTCAGCCTCCCAAGTAGCTGGGATTACAGGCATGCACCACTACACCCGGCTAATTTTGTATTTTTAAGTAGAGACGAGTTTCTCCATGTTTGTCAGGCTGGTCTCGAACTCCAGACCTCAGGTGATCTGCCCGCCTCAGCCTCACAAAAGTGCTGGGATTACAAGTGTGAGATATCAAGCCCAGCCAAGCAGGGTACTTTAAAGACTGAAGCTCAGATGCTTAATAATACAGAAAGCTTCATGAACTGCTGCCACTTGTCCAAAGCTCCACATCTAAGCAGTGAGGCCCAGGACAGAGGCAACCCATAGTCAGGATCAGGGTCCCCCACTTCTGTTTAAACACACAAAAGAGCAAAGGAGAGGCCAGGCGCAGTGGCTCACGCCTGTAATCCCAGCTACTTGGGAGGCTGAAGCAGTAGAATCATTTGAACCTGGGAGGTGGAGGCTGCAGTGAGCCAAGATCTCGCCACTGAACTCCAGACTGAATGACAGAGAAAGACTCCATCTCCAAAAAAAAAAAAAAAAAGAACAAGGGGGATGCCATGGACCCAATGAAATTTTTCTGTTTCTCAGTAACTTTTAAGTAAAATCATTTGTGGAAACTAGAGGAGAAAAAAAAGATAGTCCTCTAACACCTCTGTGCTAGAGCCCTTCCTGCTTAAATTCCAAGCCCATCTCCTTTACTCCTCACAACTGCTGCACACAGCAGAGGATGCAAGACTTGGAAACAAACAAGTAATCTGCCCACACTCCCAGGGTAAAATGATACAGCCAGAACTGTGAGGCTGCCTATAAGCCTAAAAATAGAAACGTACCCCAGTAGGTTTTCTCAACAGTTATTTCAAAATGTTCATGGTCTCCCAAGTGGCAATAAGGATGTCACTTACAGTTCGAGACCAGCCTGACCAATATGGTGAATCCCCGTCTTTAAAAAAATAATAATAAATTAAAAAAAATAAAAGGATGTAACTTACAAAATTGGCAGCATCCATGATTCCATCTTCTACAGGGTGGGTGCAATCAAGAGTGAACTTCAGAACCTGCTTCTTTTTTTTGCCCCCCTTCGCCACAAGCTTTTTCTAAGAAAATACACAAACAATAACAGAGATGAAGATTCAATCAGTCAGAAAAACAAGATTAACAGATCCAGAAATGTCATAGCATGGAGCTGTGTTCCCTTTGCAAGAGGGCCAAGAGGCATCATTGCCTGGGTAGCAGAGGTACAACGCAGGCAGATGCTTCTCTACAAGTTTGGGGGCCTGAGGTCATGACCTTTTGATGGAGAAATCATTCCAGCACTCTTGACACACTCTAACTTTCCAGCCTCCCCAATCTCTACAGACATGAAAGTCTCTTAGTTTATGAGCCACAATAAAATGAACATTTCCTTTTATTTGCCCTAAAATTTCCAAATACAATTTCAAAAAATACTATTTTATTTTTTTCCAAAATTACAGTACAGGCATACAAAATGCCTTGCATACCCATGACAATTTTCAAGTGAAATCAGTCCTTGTCCTACATGTTCAGGGCAGGATCCTGATCCATCTTAGCTCACCTCCCTTAATCCTGTCTCATTCACCTTCTCATGAACAGTGAAGGGAATTGCAAAGTATTCTAGCTGCCTGTCCACTCCATCTTGGACAAGGTTAAGGCTAAAACCTAGGATCTTGTTATAACACTACCGTCAAAAACTTCTGACCTTCTGATTCGTTTAATCTATGCATTATTACTTCCAAACCACCTGGCAAAGTACATCCTACAAGGTTCTAGTTTCTTCACCCTTACGAAGAAGCTCGTGTTAATCTTATTCCTCTACAAATTTGACTCCATTCATGCACCTGTGCATCCTAGCTACCTGTACTTTCACGTTTAAAAGCTTTGCAGAACTCAAGAGACCTTTCCAAGAACACATCTTATCTTCTTTCCTTTATGTTTAAAAGAACTTCATCTAAAATGTGTATTAACTGGATCGACTTTTCAAACATTTGGCCACTACAAAAATCACTGATTTTTTTTTTTTTTTACAACGTCGCTTCCCAGTAACAACCTAAGAGGAATGCTTTAAGATCTAGCCCAGACATACACAATCAACCAAGAGACCTACCCACAATGGACTTGATACTTCTCCATCAAGGTTTTAAACCAAATGCATTTCAAAGCCCAACCAGACAGAAAGAGCAGAAAAACCGGAAATGTTAACCAGGGAGTCCCAACAAAAGAGAAAAAGTAGGATCTTGGGGCGAAGAACACGGAAAAACAACTTTCTCAAATAACCTGGGGGGAGGGCGCTGCACAGCCCAGTTCCAGCCTAGAGGAGAATGGAATGAGAGCCTTCCCCCTGGACCACCGTACCACCCGTTTGGGTCTCTACAGTGCACCCTGATAATTTCCTCTGGGGACACTAAAAAGCTCCTCAAACGCGGGCCTCCTCTCCGAAAGCAGGCCCACCAAGCCGCCCTTCCGCGGATGCGTCCCCGAGTCTTGACCGTGGACTTCCGAATGCGCGGTAGCAGGTCCCGTTCTTCCTCCCCGCCCTCCACCCAGGTTATCAGACCCAGGGCCGGGGTCCAAGGACCAGTTGCCGGCCCATCGCGCAGTCTTCAGGCTCCAGCTCCCAGCTAACTTCTAGCTGGGACCCGAGCCCAAGCCCCGGCCTCCGAGACCTCCCGGATCCCCCTCACGGGCCTCGGGCCGCGGCCTCCTCCACCTACAACGTGCTGGGATCGGCAGGGGCTCTGGCCCACTCTGGCCGACCTGCCAGCCCACCCCAGCTGGACGCTGCAGGGCGCCGTCCCCAGCGAGCCTGGGTCAGTGCCGGGCTCGGCGAGGCCCACGTGCCTCTCCTGGAGCCGAGGCCTCACGCGGAGCCATACTAACCACGGGAGCCATGGCGGCAGCGGAGGCAGAAAGGGAGCTGAGCGAACTACGCAGACGCAAAGAGGCCGCAGCGCGCAAGGCACGCAGGGTCCAGGCCACACTAATCGCTCTGCCACGCCCCTCGTCTGCCACCATTTTTCTTGGTTATGTACGATAGGGGAGCGATTGGTTTTCCCTGAATGTAAAACGCGTCCTCTCCCAAGCCAGAAAGGTTGCGAGGGAAGGAAGGAGGCTGGGTGGGCTGTCCCACTGCGAAAGAACGGAGGGGGGAAGCCAGACCGGACGAGCTCAAAGACAAATAAAGGGGTTGGCTTTACTTTTTGAAAGTCTTGGGAAGAAAAAAAATAAATAAATAAGGAAATTCACTACACTGTAAATTACCAGCTAGTGGGATGGGAATCGAATCTACTAACTTGTGGAAGTGGAGAAATTCTTTCTGGCCACGGGGAAATTTCGTTCAGAGGTCCCAAGGCCAGACCACTATGGCTTCCTCCTACTTAAAAAGCCCCAGCTTGGAAGCTCATGCCCAGGCGCTGTCTTCCAGCGCCTGCCCTTCTTGCTGCAGCCAAGCCGCCCACCCGCTGATCACCACCCCCTAGTTTCCTAGCCCACGCCTTCCAGTTTCCCATCCCAAACCAGTACGTACTTGAGGACCACCAGGAGATATGGAAAATGCAGATTCCAATTCCTGCGGTCTCAGCGACCTGAAATTCTGCATTTCTCACAAGCGCTCACGATGCTGATGCCGCAAGTCCATGGACCGCATGTGGAGAAGCAAAGGTCCTCATGCCCAGGCCCACAGTCCCTTGAACTGGGCCACCCTGCACCACCCTCACCCCTGTGTCCGCATGGAATTATATTCCAGGATCCTGAATTGTAAATCGGTGGCATGCACTCTCCTCTCCCTTTACCTGGCTTCATTGTACTCACCTAGCAAAAGTCCAATCACTGGAGGAGACAGTGGATGGGTCTAGCTTTAAACCCAGGCCTCTGGAGCGGGTTGACCAAGCTCCAAAGCCACCTGCTGTTCTTGGCTCTGCAATGCCCGGGCTGGGCCTCTGCAAACACTTCTGCTTTGCCAGTTGATCCCGCTTTCTCTCTATCAGTAGGGGGCTTTGCTTCCTGCTTATTCCTGTCCTGTCTGGTGTCACCCCCTCTTGCTTCTTCATCCTGGCAGTGGCAGTTGGAACATTCTGGAAGCAGCAGTGGAATCCAGTCTGCATTTATTCCAACATTTGCAGAACCAGCCTCATTTTCTTCTCCCCAGAGACAGCAGCCTCAGCAGAGCAGCACCCCCTCCTCGGATGTCCGAATTTTGCCTCCGCATGCCCCTCCTTCAAGCGTCTACATTTTAATACCACCACCCTAGGAATGGTAACTACTTCCTGCAGTTGCTACTGTTGTCATTATACTCCTTCAGTTACCTAGTTAACACATCTTTATACCTTGTTAACAATCCCTTATATTAAATTCCCTCAGTTAAAAACTGTAGTGTGGGCCAGGAACAGTGGCTCACGCCTGTAATCCCAGGACTTTGGGAGGCCAAGGTGGGTGGATCACCTGAGGTCAGGAATTTGAGACCAGCCTGAACAACATGGAGAAATCCCATCTCTACTAAAAATACAAAATTAGCCAAGCGTGGTAGCGCATGCCTGTAATCCCAGCTACTCTGGAGGCTGAGGCAGGAGAATCGCTTGAACCCGGGAAGCAGAGGTTGCAGTGAGCCGAGATCATGCTATTGCACTCCAGCCTGAGCAACAAGAGCAAAACACTGACTCAACAAAACAAACTGTAGTGTGGTGTCTTTTGAGTGGACCCTGGCTGATAACTGACCCTAAGCAAGTGCTCAGGGCTACTGACAATTCTACATCTCTCCCGCAAGGGACTATTTCTCTTTTTTTTTTTTTTTTTTTAAGAGACAGGGTTTCATCATGTTGGTCAGGCTGGTCTCAAACTCCCGACCTCAGGTGATCCACCTATCTCGGCCTCCCAAAGTGCTAGGATTATAGGCATGTGCCAGCACGCCTGGCCTTTGTTTTGTTTTGTTTTGTTTTTAAGACAGAGTCTTGTGCGTCGCCCAGACTGGAGTGTGATCTCGGCTCATTGCAACCTCCACCTCCCGGGCTCAAGCGATTCTCCTGCCTCAGCCTCCAGAGCAGCTGGGACTACAGGCATGTGCCACCATGCCCAGCTAATTTTTGTATTTTTAGTAGAGACAGGGTTTCATCATATTGGTCAGGCTGCTCTTGAACTCCTGACATCATGATCTGCCTGCCTTAGCCTCTCAAAGTGCTGGGACTACAGGCGTGAGCCACTGAGTCTTGTTGTGAACTGAACTCGAGCCCGGGAATCTCGTCCAGCGAGAGGGTCTCAAACCTGGAAGAGAGCGCACGCAGGAAAAAAGGAGATAGAAAAGGCGGGGTCTGGAGGGCTACATGCGCTATGCTCATGCAGCAGCTTTATTTTGCAATGTGTTTCATTATATACTTTTCTGAAGTTAAAGTTGTTTATGCCAAATTAACATACTTAAGTTACACCCAGTAAGTAAGTTAAGCCCAGTAAGCAGGTTACGCCCAGTAAGTAGGTTAAGGTAAGTAGATTACAGTCACGCCCTGTAAGCTATGGTAAGTTACCAAGTGTACATATTTAAGTTAATATTTTGCAATGAAAGTAACA
>CAUYQU010060594.1:0-19472 GCA_963574635.1 Cheracebus regulus
ATCTTTGCAAGCAGATTTTGCAAGCAAGCAGGCAGTTTGTACAGAAGCCAAGGTCAGCGGTTAGAGACAGTGAAAGCTCCCAATATCGGTTAATGTCAGCTCGACCCGAACGGTTTTGTTTTTTGAATTCTATGTTGAGACAGGTCTTGAATTCTATGTTGAGATGGGCCACCTGGCAGTGGCCTCACACACTATCTACCCTGCCACATCTGAGACGGCCAGATGTGGCCATCTGGCGGTGGCCCCAAAAAACTATCCTACCCTGCCATATCACATGGGTAAATGAATGAAATGATGGAAATTAGAAAATAGAAATAACAGAAAAACAATGAAAATGCTGTTTATTAAAACTCATAACAGCTGAAGACATATTTGGAAAGAAATTCACAGCCTTAAGTGTTTATATTAGAAAAAGAAAAAAATGTGAAAATTAATGAGTTTAGCATCTAACTTAAAAAGTTAGAAAAAGAAAAACAGAATAAGCTCAATAAAGTAGAAGAAAAATGTAAGAATAGGAATTAATAAAGTAGAAAACAAAGACCAGAGAGAATCAATAAAGTCTAAACTTAGTTCTTTAAAGACTTAAAAGTTGACACACCTCTGGCAAGATTAATCAAAGAAAAATAAGAAGGTGAAATACATGGTGTAAGGCAGGGGAAAGAGTCATGACAGTGGGTACAGGAGAGAGTAACATCAGTAGAATATTGTGAACAACTTATGCTGGTACATTTGAAAACCTGGGTAAGTGGATACGTTACTATAAAAATATAAATGACCAAATCTGACAAAAGAATAGAGAAAAACCATGAATGGTTCTTTATTAAAGCATTAAAGAAGTTGAGTCAATAAACAGTCTTTCTACACAGAAAACATCAGATACTAGTGGTTGTATACATTAGGTTTCTACCTAAAATATAAGGAAAGATCATTCTACTCTACATTTTTTCTAGAGAATAGAAAAAGAGTGAAAATTCTCTAATTAGACTAGTATAATGTTGACATTAAAATATTTTAAAAGAATAGAAGTTTGGGCACAGTGGCTCATGCCTGTAATCCCAGCACTTTGGGAGGCTGAGGTGGGCAGATCACCTGAGGTCAGAAGTTCGAGACCAGCCTGATCAACCTGGCAAAGCTCCATCTCTACTGAAAATACAAAAATTAGCCAGGTGCATGCTTGTAATTCTAGCTACTTGGGAGGCTGAGGCATGAGAATTGCTTGAAACCAGGAGGCGGAGGTCACAGGGAGACAAGATTGCACCACTGCACTCCAGCCTGGGTGACAGAGTAAGACTCTGTTTAAAAAAAAAAAAAAAAACAGAACTCTGGCACTGCTGATGGGCATGCCAGCTGGCACAGCCTCTCTGGGAGGGCCCTGCAGCACCTCGAAAGTTGGACATGTGCACACAACTCAGCAACTGTACTCCTAGGCATGTGTCCCAGAGAGTTCTGTGCAGATGACCTCCAGAGGCATTTTCACACATGTTCCTGGCACCAGTGTTCTGTTGACCAAACGCAGAGGTATCTGAGTGCTCATCAGTAACAGAATGTGCCAGTTGTTAGGGTCTGTTAATGTGAAGGGCCACATAGCAGTGAAAATATGCAAATGACATGAAATTGAGTTCCCCACTGCAAATACAGCTTTGAGGGGGTTTCTGTGTATGCACCCCCTTCCAGTGACATCGATGTGGATGCTTCTCAGAAACAGTTTGCTGTCAGAGCAGAGGTCTGTGCAAGTCAAAAGAAGCCTGCGAGAGGCCTGATCCCACCACAAAGGCTAGGAACAGGCAAATATACAATGCATTTTCAGAGTTTATGGTACAGCTGAAAAAATAAGCCGTGATTAACAAGAAGGAAGGATAGTTGCTGGATCTGCAGAGGAGGAAGGGAGACCCAAGAAAGGCTTCAGAAGTGATGGTGATGTTCTTTTCCTAAAACTGGGTGATGAATATTTAGGTATTCAGTTTTACTTTTCTTTAAAATATTTATGCATAATCTTTTATATGATATGCTTTATGATTTTAAAAAGCGAATAATCTGAGTAATCCAAGCAAATAATCTGAAACCTGCCATTTAATCAGAAATATCAGAAAAGTTTTGTTCCCCCAGCCCTGGTGTTGCATTTCCCAGTGGTTGCCTCCTCCATGTGCATCTCACCCAGAAGCAGTTAGTCCCAGTACGCTTTCCAAGGGGCACAGGTGGGCTGCATTGCTGATTCCTGAGAGCCTCCTCCTTGGAAACAGAAATCTTTACTCATCAAATAAAGTGATCTTAACACTGAGCTCTCAGCTGCAAGGACACAGCTGGGGCAAGGGGGTTCTGCACGTGTGGGCCTCCTTTCCAGGAGGGGCAGTGACTGCTGACTGCTGAGAGGGCATAAAGTGGAGGGTGTCGGGCTGACATCAGACATGTGCAGAGAGGACCAGTGCCCAGCAGGATTCTAGGAAAACCTCCCCACACCCCAAAGAGGCCCTGGTGTAGGCCAGAGGCCTTGATACAAGGCAGATGTCTGCTGCAATGCAGGCAGTCAGAATATCCCACACTCTCCCTCAGCTACAAGTCAACAGTCAAGGCCAGGGCTGTTGTAGTCATGTCAGACCCTGAAGCAAGGCCTTCTTGGCAGCTCCTGCCAACCTTGGACACCCAGCAGGTAGGGAGCCTGAGAGCTGCCAGTTTGAAAGCTCAGCTGTCCCCTGGCCACCCGTACTCCCGGAGCCTAGGTCGTCTGCTCCTCTGCCTGGAGGAGAAAAGATGAAGTGAAAGCCATCTTGTGGACTAGTGGTGCTGTGTTTTGTTTGTGTGTTTGTTTTTCATTCGGAGCCACTTCATATGTTTACTTTGTGAATGCACTTTTTTTTCTTAGGCAAAAATATGAGTGTCAGTTCCCATTCCCAACTTAAAAGTCAAAATAGAGTTTTAACAAGGGCACCCAGAGAGACAGCTCCAAGCAAGCATGAAACTGACATTGATTTCTTTGCCTGGAAATAAAAAAATAAGTGTCTGTGAGTCATCTTTGGATTTGCATTACAAACAAGAATGCAAATGCTGCCTTGTTTGCATAACCTACAGATTTCAAAAACATGTTTTGATCTGATATATTTTAAGAAAAATATGCAGTTTACCAAAATCTTAAAATTTTCTAGTTAAATAATCAGAGTTTGAGGTTTTGCTTATTGATGACTCATTTTCTCTTTTGTTTTCTGTTTTTGTTCTTGATTTACCTTAACCTACCTGCTGACTCACGCCATCCAACCAACATACAATGTGAAAACCCATGTCTCCGTCTGTATGTTGCGCACCTGCTGCTCAAACCTCCCCAATTTGTAAATAATATGCAAATATCCATCCATGAAAACATCACATGTAGGAAACGGTTGGTTTCACGACTCTGAATGGTTCTTGAAGGTCCTTGCTCTGCTTGCTCTGCTCCTCTCCTGCCCTCTGGTTCCTGGGACTCCAGCCCACTGCCCTCTGGGCGTGTGGTTGGATATGGCCGCAGCCACTCATCTCTGGCCTCCTGGACTCACTCCCTCAGCTCTGGGTGTCCAGCAGGACTTCTGAGGGCCCTCCGGGGAATGGTTTGATTCTGGGAACTGGCCTTGGGCAGGGCTTCCCTAAGACCTGGCCAAGGAGAGGGAGGTGGGTTTTCTGGAGTGGGTAAGTGTCTAGGGCAGTTTTTCCTGTTGGGACTGGCTCAAATTTGGGGATGCTTTGCAGGACATGAGTTCCTGGTCCTGTGAGTACATGATTTCTGTTGCACAGCCATCTCCCACCTGCTGTGTCCCCATCATGCCAATAAAGAAGGCTCAGCTTTCCCCAGGTGGCCTCTGCAGTGTCCCCTGTAGCATCCATGCTTCCTGGATGGACCCTGCCTTGGGGGTGGGTGGGGTCAGGCCTGGGGTTCAGGGCTCAGGAGCAGGGCTTAGAGATTTGTCTTCATGATTGAGAAGGGTTCTTGTAGGGCTGAGTGGAAGAAGGGGGTTCTGCTCCCCCAGAGGCAGCGGAGTGCAGGCTTTTCATTCGCATGTCACTGAATTGTGTGCGCACCTTGGTCAGCAAGCTCATGTGGAGTGCTGGTCCAACCAGAGCTTCCTGCTGAGTCTTCAGAAATTTTAGAGCAAAGTTATTTCATAGCCAAGCCAGCTTTAGCTGTGACTGTGGAAATTAATGTAAAGTAGAATATACTTGAGGGTCATGGAAAAGTGAATGCTTGTGATACAGCAATTCATAATTGGAGCTTGAGTTTTGAGAAAATGCCATTTGATGCTGCAGAAACAGATGATGTCATCTGCACACGTTCAACTCATGCCAGTTAGGCCCCTGTTCAGCGTCACCTCCTTGGGGAGCCCTTCCCCACACTGTCCCTGTCCTCTCTCCACCACACATCCACACCTGACATGTTATGCACGGGCACATCACTTCTCTTTCCCATCTTCATTTGTCATCCTCGTTAGAATGAAAGGGAGCCACAGAGTAGTTTTCTACACCTGCTGGGCCTTGTCCCCTGGCATGGTGTGTGGCATGGTGTGTGGCCCACAGATCTGGGTGGCGTGCCCAGCTGAAACTCGGGACAAGTCCTCACTTCCCTGTGACTCTGACCAGAGGCCATGGTGGTCTTGGATACAGGGGATGCTAGCCTTGGTCTAGGGTCACTGGGTCAGTGTCATGGCAGGGTATCCTGCAGTGCTAAGTACAATTTTAAATCCCTTTTCTCAAGTACTCACCTGCTGGACCAGATGTCCCCATGTTTCTGCTTTGTGGATGAGAAAGCTGAGGATTGAAGGGTTAGGGAATATTATTCCTTCAAGGTGGGTCAGCCACCACATTGAGGGCACAATGGTGTGCCTTTGGGGTCCTGCAGACCTTTTTGTACTCAGGTAGAAGCAAGGAAGGGCCTGGCCTTGAAGTAGGTGTGGCTGTGAGCTTGTGCAACAGAAGCCGTGGACTCTGAGGATGGGGCAGGCTGTGTCTGCCTCCGAGGGGCTAGCTGAGGCCAGAGGTGATGGTGCAGGTGCACGGTGTGATGCTGCGTGTGCTTCTGTCCCTTGCTCTCCTGCATGCCACTGGCATGGTGCCTGGCCTGCCACGCTGCTCTCGGACATCTGTGGCTGTTGTCACCATCTGTCTTCACAGCTCTCCAGGGCACCCGTCTCCTGCCTCTGGCTTCTGAGTACCCACAGAAACCCTGAGAGAAGCCAGGGGTTGGGGGTAATGTGAGTCTCCACAAAAACAGAGAGTGACGGTGGCTGCGTTTGGCATTCATAGATTAAGTGATTTGGACAAACTGTTACTCTCTATGCACGTTTCACCTGCCCTGTTGTCTTCCAGTCCTTCCTTCTTACCTGGCAGCCTTTATTTTCTCCAGTGTCTTCAGGAAATCTTGTCCATGCTGCTGCCTGACTGCACTGCTTTGAGCCAGTGGGTGCTATGTTGCCCCAGTCCATGCCCCTCCAGACCTCCTGAGCACTTGGTTTCAGAGTGGGAGCCGCCAGCCCCTGGCTCTGCTTCATCATCTTACATAAGGGTCTCCTGACACTGGAGACTGCGGCCCTCCCACCCTGCACCCATGTTCCTAAGACGGCCAGCTTGTCTGTGGGTACAGGCAGCTCGACCATCTTGTCTACCGTGGAGATTTTCTTTCCCTAGCACAAGCAGGTTAGGGAGCTATAGGCACACTTGTGTGCCATCTGGGGTGTCACACCCTGAAGTCTACTGCTGTCTTCTTGCTGATTTGGATCATAGCCTGTCTTTGTGCCTAATGGCCATGGATATCATTTAAAACCAGTCCTGCTCCCACAGTTACAGCATCCTGCCTGAGAGCCATTCTCCCAACTTGAGTCCTCAGCCATTGTGCCCCTGCGAGTGGAAGTGGCAGACTGAGGTAGAGATGTCCTCTGAGTATGGGTTAGGCCACTGTCCCTGGAAGTAAGAGTGAGACCCACCTTTCCACTGATGCGTCATTCCCACCTGACGTAGCCCTGGAGAGTCGGGATGCCCTGCCAGGCTCTCACCACCTCTGCACCTGCACGTGCTCCCCGCTGCTGCTGTCTAATTTGACATCTGTGTTTCTTTATTTGATGACTGAATCTGACAACACAAATGTGTCTCTGAGCCTGAGCTGCTTGCGTATTTTAAAATGTTGCAGTGGCAGGAAGCTGCTCTCAGGCTGTGTGTGAGCAACTGACCTCTAGGTAGACAGAGGGCAGAAAGCCTCCTGGGTCCACAAGCACCCCCATCTCTGCACGGGCACCTCCCCAGAGGCTGCTCCCCTGAAAGAGATGTGCCAATATACTAATTCAAGCTCCCTGGGGCCACATGGAGGTTTTACTCCCAGGTAATCTGTGGAGTCCCAGGTTTATCTGTTTACCCTTGTGCTGGATTTTGAGCCCCTTGGATGAGGGAGCTGCGCTAGACAGCCTGGGTTCTCTAAAGCAGAGGCCTGTTTGTGGGTTGCAGAGGTGGCGTCTGTGGTGTGAGCAGCAGAATAGCTGTACCTTCCATAACTTACCTGCACATACCTGAGCAGCCTCAGAGGAAGAGTTTGCAGAGTTTGCCCCTCTACCTGGTCCCGGCTGGGGTCTCAGGCAAGCAAGGGCTTTGCTGACTGAGCCAGAAAGGGAAGGGCATGGCTGTGAAGCCTGGGCAGGGCCCTTCAGGGGTGCTCAGTGGAGAAGCAGTCATGCCCCGCATGTGGTCAGCTTGGCCGTGTCCTGTAAGAGGTGGGCACTGTTGGAGGCCCAGCCACAGGTGATCTCACAGCTCACCTGGCATCAGGTGGATGGCTGGGAGAACTTTTCTCTCTGTTGCTCATGGTTGGGAGTGGGGAGGGGCCTTAGAGCCAAGGAGGTTTTCTCTGATTTGCTGCATGAGAAGTGATTTGCAAGGACAAGCTTTACTTCTGGAAGATTTTCTGGTGGCCGATTGCTGCTTAGACTGTGAAGCAGAGATGTTTTTATTTTCATCTTTTTGACCATGTTTCTTTGGGGCCCCAGGGATGTGGGAAGAGGTTGTAGGGTGGCAGCATTTTGCCTGCACTTGCAGGACTTCTGAAGGTCAGAGAACAATTCCTCTTCTCTGCAGAACAATTTCATCAACCTCAGCTTCCTCCGCCTCTTCCGAGCTGCACGGCTCATCAAGCTGCTCCGCCAGGGCTACACCATCCGCATCCTGCTGTGGACCTTCGTGCAGTCCTTCAAGGTGGGCTGGGCAGGGGCCTCCATGCTTTCTGCCCTCTTCCTCTGCCTTGCTTCCTCCACTCACAGCCTCCCCTCCTTTGGGAGGCTGGAAGAGGGTGTGGCATCCAGGTCTCATGGTTGTACCCAATGTCCTGTTGTCACTTACAGAGACATTTTAAGATGTCCATAGGTTCTCTTGGTCATGCTCACAAAGAACTGTGAGGTGGGTTTCATGACCCCAAGTTAAAGATAAATAAACCGGGGCATTACTTGATGAAGGGGCTTGGTGGCCAGTGGGATGGAGCTAGAATAGGCTGAGGTCTATGTGGCCTCAAAGGCCCAGCCACCATAGCACAAGGCCTGGGCGTGGGGGCAGGGAGGCGCCTGTAGCTGACCTGCCCCTGTCTCTGCAGGCCCTGCCCTACGTGTGTCTGCTCATCGCCATGCTGTTCTTCATCTACGCCATCATCGGCATGCAGGTGGGTGCTCCCGTTCAGGACAGAGTGTGGCCCTGGCCTCTCAACCCCCAGAGCAGAGGGGCACTGATCATGATTGTTAAATCATAGTCATAATCAGCTGACCCTTAGTGAACTTTCTCTATGAGCCATATCCTGCTTTGAGCACTTCATAAACTTATGTATTCCTCAGAAAGACTGTTTTACAGAGGAGGACACAGAGGTGCCACTAGATTGGGCTGCTTGCCCAGGGCCACCCTGGTGTGGGGCAGCTCTGGCCCTCGGCCCATTGCCGCCTCTCCAGGTGGATGGACCACAGTGTTCTTGAGGGCTGCATGGGCTTCTGGCCGGTGATGGTAGGGTGTTGGGGCACAGGTCAGAATGGGTGCTGGCCGTGCGGTGGCGGTGCATTTGAGCACAGCCGTGTTGTGCCGAGTGGCCTGCACAGCAGCGATCAGTCATCCTGTTAGTCTGGCAGCTGCGCTGAAGGACAGACCTGACCCGCAGCCGGGGGTTAGATGCTGCTGAGGAAAACTACCTGAGAATGTGAGAAGTAGCATGTCAGATCCTTGCACTGGGCAAACTTGGCTTGCATAATTTAGATTTTCTTTATTTTGCCAAAGAACATTTTGTCAGCTATTTGGGAAAAAGCATTTGAAAAACATAAAGCAGTGTCCCAGTTATAAATCCTTGGCCTCTGACCACTTTCCAACAGTAGAGATAGAAGAAGAACCCAAATGTTAATTTGTGATGGAAGGGGCCATTTTTTCAAAGGTTCACTGAAAACTGATTTCTAAACTGTATTTCAGGGATTGAAGAATTCTCTTGCTTTAAAATTTGCAGAGATCTGATGCTATTTATAATAAGCATATCTTTTTTCCTGCTTTGTTCTGGTGATATACAAGAGCATGTACATTACTGATGTTTGTGGACTTGTGATAGTTCATAAATTTGCAGCCAGATTCCAGATTTTGGGCTAAGTACAATTACTGACCCATTTGCATTTCTTACTGTGGAAAAATCAATTAAAGTGGATAAAAAGCCCGTTGTGCTATTGCATATGTTTTAAAAGTCATTTTCCTATGATCTTTCAGGCCTGTTACCAACATAATGTCTGCTTTGGAGTGGTTGATGATCCCACTTGAAAACACTTGCTGTGTTATGTGTAGCAGAGGCCTCACAAACTTAGCTCTGGGCCATTCTTACGAGTATTTTGGACTTGCATCCATGGACAGGTTCAGAGCTGGAGCCAGCGCGTGTTTAGCCACTGAGAGGGCTTCTATACTGGGTACACACACTGGCCTCTCCTGGATGGGAGTTCTCTGGTGGAGGGCAGCTGCTCATCCCATATGGGGTCCCTGTGTGGCTTGCACACCCTCTCAGGCAGGAAAACACATTCACCGACCTCCCTTCTGCTCCCAGGTTCACTCTCAAACCACAATGGCCCACAGCTCCTGTTCCACGCCCAGGGACAGCAGCTGCTGCCGAGCCCTCTCCTGGGCACAGCTCAGCCAGGAGGCCTCCGAAGGCCCCAAAGCTTGTGCCATGGGCTCTTGGCCCTCCTGTGGCAGCTCCTGCAGCCCCAGAAGTGCTGTGCCATTGCTCTTCCCCATTGCAGGTGTTTGGGAATATCGCCCTGGATGATGACAACAGCATCAACCGGCACAACAACTTCCGGACGTTTCTGCAAGCCCTGATGCTGCTATTCAGGTGTGTTCGGTCAGCCCAGGCTGATGTCTGCTCTTCCATCAGGACCTGCTTTACTCAGGATGAAGAAGGTTGGGGGCCAACCATGGAGACCACCCCCTTTGAATTCCCCAACCCCACTGGCTTCCCCTTAGCACCTCAGCAGGCCCTTCTGGTTCTTCCCCTCTCTCTGCTCATCTTTTCCAGTGGCTCTTGATGTCTGCCCCAATCTCAGAACAGGCTGAAGGGAAGCCCTTAGGGAGGTCATCCTGGGAGCCCTGGGCCAGGCCAGCCACTGCTGCCTCATCTGTGCTCCCTGGCGGCAGCTCAGGGGCTGGCAGTGAGGCTGCAGTCAGAGGTCTGGGAGGACAGAGGTGCCTACCAGGGGCTCTCTTGATGTGCGGGCCTCCAGCTTTCTACCTGTGCCCTTGTTGATTCCAGGGAGTGGTGGGCTCTTGGGAAGCAGGGCCACAGAGGGAACTGCTGCCAGCCAAGTCTCCAGCTCCTCAGTGGCCCGAGGAACCCAGCTGGCCAGAACTGCTGGTGTGAACACACCTTTATTTTCCATCATCTCTCATGAGAGCTGCCATTCCTCGGGCTCCTGGATGCAGCCAAGCCAAGTAACAGAATCTGGAGGGGCCAAGAGCCCATGGTACAAGCTTCAGGGACTTCAGAGGCCTCCTGGTCGAATTGTGCCCAGGAGAGGGCTCGGCAGCAGCTGCTGTCCCTGGGCGTGGAACAGGAGCTGTGGGCCATCCTGGTTTGAGAGTGAACTTGGGAGCAGAGGGGAGGTGGGTGAACGTGTTTTCCTGCCTCCTGAGTCTCCCTCAGTTTATCACTCATGAGCCTAGGACAGAAGGAAGGAACTCTTTTAGGAATTTACCGTTTCAGTTCATGTATGCAGATGCACTGGGCTGCTGCACAGCCAGCCCTGGGGAATGCTCAACATAGCCCACTCTGCCTGCAGACATGCTGGCATGAGCTCAGACCCACACCTGCTTTGCTGAGCTGCCTGGAGAGGCCTCTTAGACTTGTTTCTTTGCATAAGATAAGCAAGGACCCTCAGGCTGACACTGTCCCCAAATGGTGGTATCTGTCTGTGCTTTAGCTGCTGTGTTTACTTCATTGTTTATTAATATTCTGCATGCTGCAGAGGATTTAAGGCAAAACTGTAAAATCAGCCTTAGTTTTGAAGCCTTTGGTCTCACAGCTTTCTGTTTTTCCCTGAACTTTGTGTTCCATGGGAACTACTTCATCTCCTTCACCCTTACCAGTCAGGCCCAGCACAGGCTGAAGCAGCAGCCCTGCGAACCCCTTGCTCCTGGCTGTCATCTGTAAGGAGTGGGCCTAGCTTCTGCCCAGGGCTGGCCACACACAGACACATGGAGATGAGGATCCAGGCCTCTGACCCACTTGTACCCTGCAAGCGCCTGGTGCTGGCTGTGTCCAGGAACAGACTCTGTGCAGGAGCATCCAGGGTGGCTCAGTGCTCTTGAGGTGTTCAAAGACAAGTAGAGACCAGGGTGCTTGTAGTGGACTGAGCTAGAACCAAGATGAGGGTGAAGTCAGGGAAAGAATGGGCAGCATGTGGTGCAGGCAGTCATGTGGATTTTGGCATTTCTGGTGAGCACGGGAAGTTGTTGGAGGGTTTTGAGAGGAGAAGACGCATGATCTGACCTGTGTTTAATGGACCTGCTTCCTGTTGTATAGGGCAGAGTGAGAAGATTGGCTTGGAAGCCACCACAGCACTGGGCAAGTCATGGTTGCTGGGCTTCGGACAGTGAGGGGTGGTGAGAGCCTGGCTATGTTTTGAAGGCAGATGAGCTGATGAACAGGATATGGAGAGAGAGAGGGGAGGCAAAGATGATGTCCACGTTTTTGGTCAGAGCAGCTGGAAGGAGAGTCACCATTTCTCGAAATGAAGAAGACTGAGATGGCGTGTGTCTGGGAGGAGGTCAGGAGTACAGCGGGGGGCCCGTGGTGTACACAAAGAGGTGCTCACCCTGGTGCCGGCCCCTGGTACAGTAGATACTTTTTAGTAAGCAGTGCTTTCCCAATTAATGATTAGTTTGGAAATCTAATGCCAGAGAGTTCTTTTGAAGAAAGAGCATCTGTGACTCAGGCCTTGCACACGTGCAAGCTCTCTGTGAGAAGGAGCTCAAAGGAGTGGGCATGCTTGGAAGCCCCACAGGGCTCAGGTTCCCATGGCTCCTGGCCAGCTGGGGCTCCCTTGAGTGCTGCTGTGGGCCTCACAGCTCTGCCCTTCTTCTCAGGAGCGCCACGGGGGAGGCCTGGCACGAGATCATGCTGTCCTGCCTGAGCAACCAGGCCTGTGATGAGCAGGCCAATGCCACCGAGTGTGGGAGTGACTTTGCCTACTTCTACTTCGTCTCCTTCATCTTCCTGTGCTCCTTTCTGGTGAGTCCTGGTCACTGTGCCCCTCCCAGTGCCACATCTTGTCTCGGGGCAGCTCAGGCTCCCCCCACATCTCCTGCTGATCCCTGACTCTGATCCAGGCCATGTCACAAGCTAAGTCCATGTTAATGGCCCTTGTTTCCCCAGAGACATTAGTGGAAAAGGCCCTTCCTCGATGTCTGTGGAAAAGGGTTACATTTCCAGGGGCAACTGTCCCTTAACTTCCAGCTTCTGGAAGTCATCCACTCTGGTGATGGGACATTAAGGAACAGCATCCCAGCTGGTGTGCAAGGAAAGCAGCTGGACAGGGTGGGGAGGTTAGCCGGCCAGGCCCCAGAGGTGTGGACTTTATTCCACCTTCACAGAAGCCTCTGGGGGCCTCACAGGATCTGCTTGATGTTGTACAGCTTTTCTCTGGCTTCTGTGTGAGTGGTGAGGATGTGGCTGCAGAGTGAGTGGTGGGTTGACTGGGGGCAGCAGTGGCCTGGAGAAAGGAGAGGCAAGGGAGTGGATTGGGCTGCATTTTAAAAGTAGAGCTGGCATGATTGATGATGAGAGTTGGGCATGTGAGAAGAGAGAAAAGCAGGCTACATCCTGGGGTTTTCTGGGGTCACAGGGTGAGCAGTTCTTCTTCTGAGATAGGATTGCTAAGGAGCTGAGATTAGGTTAGGGATGGAGGCAGCAGAGGCGCCCAGTCAGCCTCTGGGCTGGAGATGTAAACGAGTTGTCATTACTGTTTGTGGGGCTGCATGATATTCGCTGGATCTCTGCTAATTGTGAAACTTAGTGCAGTGACCTGCGTCCAAAGCATCGCCTGAGTGCCTGTTAGACATACAGATTTCCAGGCCCCTCCCCAGAATGCATCAGGATCTCTCGGAGATGGATCCAGGAATCTTGAGTTTTAACAAGTGCTCAAGGTGACTCTGTGTGCTGAACTTTGATGAACATTGACATAGAGGAACAACAGTGTTCAGAAGAACGCTGAAGACTCTGCCCCAAGGGCTTTGAGGAGGCAGAAAGGAGCACTGGATCCTGAAACTGAGGAGGAGCAGTCAGGGAGACAGGTGGAGAGCCAGGTGAGGGCAGAGGGAGGAAGTAACCAGCCATCCACCATATTGACAGAAGGTGATGCAAGATGATGACCAGGAATTGTCCATTGGGCTGGGGTCAGTGGCTCATACCTGTAATCTCAGCATTTGGGAAGCCCAGGTGTGCAGATCTCTGGAGGCCAGGAGTTCGAGACCAGCCTGGCCAACATGGTGAAACTCCATCTCTACTAAAAATACAAAAATTAGCCAGGCATGGTAGTGCCACCTGTAATCCCAGCTACTTAGGGGGCTGAGGCAGGAGAAATTTTGAACCTGGGAGGTGGAGGCTGCCATGAGCTGAGATTGTGCCATTGTACTCCAGCCTGGGCAACAGAATCAGACCCATCTCAAAAAAGGAGGCTGAGGCAAAAGAATCACTGGAACCCAGGAAGCAGAAGTTGTAGTCAGCCAAAATAACACCACTGCGCTTTGTCCTGGGCAGCAGAGCAAGACCCCAACTAAAAAAAAATTGTTTATCGGACATGTAAAGGCAGAGGCCATCGGTGCCCTTAGCACAGTGTTGCTTCCATTAGCATAGTGGGAGCAAAGACCTTGTTGCTGTGAGTTTGAGAGCCAGTAAGAGAAGAGGAGCACAGCTGGGACAGAACCGCTCTTGACAGTGAGCAGCCTGAGGAAACACCTCGAGCCTGTGGCCCAGATTCTGAGGAGGAACAGCTGGCATGGGCTATGCTTTTCTTTAGTCTCATTCACTCCTCAGTACTTGGGTAGAAAAGTGCTTTATCCAAATTAGGGATTTTCCAGACAAGTGCAAGGAGGGAGAGAAGGGTGTGTGTCAGTGTGTGATTATTGTGTTAGATGTGGGATCAAAGCTGGGGACAGAGGAGGGTGAGGGGCAAGGCCACTGGATTGGAGGTTCTCATGAGGACATGTTTTGGGATGCAGGTATTTGAAAAAGTGAGCTGGGACTGTAGGCGATGAGAGCAAGAGTGGGACATGTGAGGTAGAGACTCGGGAGGCAGTGATGATGATGCCACTGGTAAACATTGTTGTCATTACATTATCATTGCAATATCATTGCACTAACATTAGCACAATCACTGGTGATAAGCATGTTTAGCATGAGTTGTGGGAACAAGGGGCTGAGCTGATGGGTGAGAAGTTCAGGAATGGAGAGAGCAGGCAGTGGTCATCCCATCACTGTAGATTTTAAAAGCAACAAGAATGATAACAAGAATAGAAGTGGAGATGCAAACAGCTAGCCAGGTCCTAGTTTTTTTGTGAAGGAAGGAAACTTAACAGATGATATGAGCCCCAGACAACAGGTTTTTAAAGAAGAGACCAGAGGGGACATTCATCCTCTTAGCTGTTTGAGCCAGAGCTAGAATAAGTGGAGAGTGTTCAGAGGAGATGGAGATTTAAGGACTTCTGCTGATGGCAGACTATGGGCTTTGTGGGTACAGTAGGAGGTTGGGAATGGTGTGCACTTGAGGCAGGTAAGCTTATGCTTAGATAGAGAAATACAAAAGAATCTACAAAACCGTGTGTTACTACTTGCCAGAAACTAAGGGAAGGATTTCCCTGTTTATCTCCTGATCCCTCAGAAGACCCCTTGTGGGCAGCAGGGAGAGTGGGCTTTTTGGAGAATCACTTTCCTGAGGCATTGGTCTCTATGCTGTTCAAAGACATCTGGTGCTGTAAGAATCACCAAACCTACGGACACAAAGCCAAACCTACTAGCCTGACCTCACCATGTACCTGGATGCAGAGATGGGGTTCCCCAGAAAGCCACATTTATGATACCACACCACGCACAAGGCCAGCACTTACTAGACATGTCCAGGATGAGCAGCACTGGACGAAGATTCCCTGGGTTTAGTTGTCACTCCTCTGCAGAGAAGTGGGTGTTTTGTGGTCTCTGTCCTTTGCTCTTGTCCCCATGGACCTCTGTCATGGTTCTTAGCTAACACTGGTGTCTCTTTACTGAAACTAATCCTAATCCTCCTGGTACTTCCCTCACAGATTGGACATGCTGGGCAACTCATGCTTTGAAACACTTGGATATGGTTGGGTCTGATAGAGAAATGACTTGGAAAAAATAGAACTGTGAATTTGGGATGGGTGGCAGGACTTGGTTAGGTTGGGATTTGGTTACCTTGATTGGAATAGATGGAAAAATAGGGAATGAGGTTGGTCATGACAGCCTGCTGATTGAGTCAGGCACTATGCAGGGTCTTAGGAATACATCATTTTAGTCTCTGTGACAGTCCTGAGATTGGTATTATTATTATTAAATGAAGAAATGGAGGTTTAGAGATGTTAAATATCTTAGTCAGCATGTGTTTAGAACCTAAGCTTTTGAAATGGACAAATTCCTAGAAAGGCACGAATTACCATAACTGACTGAATTAAGTGGAGAATCTGAACAGACCTATAACAAGTAAGGAGACTGACTCAATTACCAAAAACTTCGAAATAAAGAGAAGCCCAAGACCGTATAATGGCAATGGGACACTCTTTGCTGGAAAACAGGACATCCACATACAAAAGAACGGAGTTGGACCCCTACCTTATACCATATACAAAATTAACATAAAATTAAAGAGCTAGATAAGAGCTATAACTATAAAGCTCTTAGAAGAAAACATAGTGGATAAATCTTTATTACCTTTTACTTAGTAACAGAGTCTTTTAGATTTGACACCAGAATCACAATAAAAGAAAAAACAAATTCGTCTACTCAAAATTAAACACCGTTGTGCATCAAAGGACACTATCAACAGAATGAAAAGGCAACCCAAGGAATTGGAGAAAATATTTGCAAATTACCTTTCTGATAAAGGGTTAATATCAGAATTTTAATAGAAAATCTGCCTGCTGGGAAAACAGTACCTTGGCCACTCAGAGCTGTCACACCTCCCCAGTACCTAAGTTGAAGCAGTTCCCTGCATCCCAGGAAACAGTGCATTGGCCAACCAGAGCAGTCACATTTCCCAAGCCTGAGATGAAGTGGCACATTGCCCCTGCCCATCCCCCCACCACCACCAGGAATCAGTGCCCTGGCTCAGCTGAGGGCTGTGCATCCCATGGCCGAACTGACACAGTACCTTGCCATCCCAGATAAATAGAGCATTGGCTCAGCTGAGACACCCAGTTCCATATACCAAACAGCTCTAGTGCCCTGCTTCCCTGGAGCTAGACTTGTCCACTAGGGTCTGAGCTGCTGAGACAGCCCTGAGGAGTAGAGTTCCCTGCCTCCCCAGGGCTCAAATCACAGCTATGCTCTGACATTCTGGGGTACTTGCTGCTGCTACACCTGGTCTCACAGAACCTGGGATACTGCCAAGCTCCACCATCCCAGGGTCTAGAGTAACTAATACATGGTGCCTTTTCTCCTGGGACCCAAGATGCCACTAAGCCCTATTGGTTCAGGTTCCTGAATTGCAGCTATACCCAACTTCTCGGGCCCAAAACTCCAGAGCACCCCTTCTTCCTGAATTGGATCAGTGCTATGCCCTATCCCCACCCCACCCAGGAGTCACATCACAGCTATAATCTCATCCCCCTGGGCCTGAGCTGCTAGGGGATTGCTGAGAGTCAGATCCTGGCACCATGGGCAACCTATACCTAACCCTGCCACAGAGAGCAAACCTGTACCCCAAGACTCAGGTGCCACAATAAGGTCATGAGATTCTAAGCATAGGACCCCAGCTCCACAGCCACTCTGAGCACCTGGACCTGGAACCTAGTGGTGCTGCAGCTGATTGCAGGCCATCAGACCTGATACCAAGAGGTGTCCCCTTAGCTAAGTCTTCCCATTGTGGGGAAAACAAAGGTAACAGGACCCCAAAAGCCCTTGACACTGAGGACATTTACAGCCTACACTACCACTGCTGCTGCTGCTGCTGCTGCTGCTGCTGCTGCAAAATTCTATACCCTAGGCAATTGAAGTGCCCACTGTTACTGCTGATTTTAAGTGCAGCTAAAGAAGTTGTAGAGAGACCATACCACTGCACTTGGAAACAGTAACTACACCCTTTCCAGCTGGTACACTAAAACCCAACCATACTGTAAAAAGTTTGGAAGGGGTGATTTGTTCTACCAGATGTACAGACATCAGGGGATACAAGACACATGACATCACCCAAGGAACATAACTCTTTGGTAGTCAACCCCACTGAAAAAGAAATTTTTAAAATAGCAGAAAAGGGATTCAAAATAATGTTCTTAAAAAGGTACAAGATAAAGAAAATACAGATATACAATGTAATGAAATGAGGAACACAGTTCACAACATGAATGAAAAATTCAACAAAGAGATAGGAATGATAAAAAAGAATCAGGCAGAAATCCTGCAGCTGACAAATTCAATGAATGAAATTTAAAAACTAGCAACAGAGAACTTCAACAGTGAATCTGATCAAGCAGAAGAAAAGATAAATCTCTGAACTTGAAGATAGGTCATTTGAAACTAGTCAGAGGGAAAAAAAATAATGAAAAAGAGTGAAGAAAAGCCTTCAAGAATTATAGAGCACCATTAAGCAAAAAAATATTTATTTTATGGGTGTTTACAAGGAAAAGATAAGCAAAAGGGTATAGAAAACCTTTTAGTGAGGCTGGGTGTGGTGGCTCATGCCTGTAATCCCAGCACTTTGGGAGGCCGAGGCAGGTGGATTATGAGGTCAAGAGATCGAGACCATCCTGGCCAACATGGTGAAACCCCTTCTGTACTAGAAATACAAAAAAACTTAGCTGGGCGTGGTGGCACGTGCCTTTAGTCCTAGCTACTCAGAAGATGAAGCAGGAGAATTGCTTGAACCCAGAAGGCAGAGATTGCAGTAAGCTGAGATCATGCCACTGCACTACAGCCTGGGCAACAGTGTGAGACTCTGTCTCAAAAAAAAAAAAAATAAAACTTTTCAGTGAAATAATAGCTGAAAAATTCCAGTCTGGGGAGAGAAAAATTCCAGTCTGGGGAGAGGGAGAGTTTGGACATTCAAATCTAAGAAGCTCAAAGGTCCTCAAATAGATTCAACCAAAAGGGTTTCCCCCAAGATGTGTTATGGTCAAATTCTCAAAATTCAAAGAGAATAGAAAATTCTAAAAACAGCATGAGAAAAGCATCAAGTCACATATAACAGAATCCCCCATTAGACTGACAGCAGATTTGTCTGCAGAAACTTTACAGGCTAGGAGAGAATGGGATGATACATTCAAAGTGGTAAAAGGGTGGGGTGGGGGGGTGCATGAAATAAGAATACTATACCCAGCAAAGCTATCCTTCAGAAATGAGGGAGAAATAAAGTCTTTCCCAGACAAGCAAGAAGTGAGGGAATTCATCACCACTAGACCAGTCTTATAAGAAATAAACAAGGTAGTCCTACATCTTGAAGCAAAAACATGATAATAGTACTATCATGAAAACACATAAAAATATAAAACTTGCTGGTAGAGTGACTTTCACAAAAGAGAAAGAGAAAATAAACTTTATTATTACAGAAAACCACTAAACTATAATGACAAATAATGAGAAGAAGAAAGGAACAAAAAATATACAAAACAGAAAACAATTAACAAAATGACAGGAGTAAGTCCTACCTATAAATGATAACCTTACATGTAAATGGATGAAATTCTCCCACTTAAAGATATAAACTGGCTGAATAGATTTTTTTAAATGACCCAACTATATGTTGCCTACAGGAAGCTCATATCACCTATAAAGACACATAGAGAGTGAAAGTAAAGGGATGAAAAACGTATTCTACATTAACAGAAACCAAAGTGAGCAGGGGTGCTATACTTATATCAGACAAAGCAGACTTTAAGTCAAAAACTCTGAAAAGAAGCCCAGTGTGGTGATGCATACTTGTAATCCCAGTTACTTGGGAGGCTGAAGTGGAAAGATTGCTTGAGTCCAGGAGTTCAAGACTGTAGTATGCTGTGATTATACCTGTGACTAGCCACTTTACACTCCAGCCTGGGCAGCATACCAAGACCCCATCTCTTTAAGAAAAAAAATTTTTAAGGTAAGGAATGTCATTGTATAATCATAAAGGAATCAATTGATCAAGAAAATACAACAATTGTCAATATATATGCACCCAACAGTAGAGCACCCAGATATACAAAACAAATATTATTAGATCTAAAAAGAGAAAGAGATTCCAGTACAGTGTCATTTGGAGATTTCAATACCCCATGCTCAGCATTGAACAGATCATCTAGATGGAAAATCAACAACAAAAAACCCACATGGGATTTAAACTGGATTTTATTCCAAATTGAACTAATAGACATTTCCAGAACTTTTCATCCAGCCATTGCATGGTACAGGTTATCTTCATCATCACAGGGAAAATGATCCAGGATAGATCACATGTTAGGCCACAAAACCAGTCTCTACAAATGTAAAAGAATTGAAATTGTGGAGAGATCCAAGATGGCCGTGTAGCAGCAGCTCGGGATTGTGGCTCCCAGTGAAAGCGCAGAGAGCGAGTGGATGCCGCAATTGCAGACGAATTTTTGATGCCCACAGACTGGGAGATTACCGGCAAAGGAGCCACACGGGTCGCCAGCGCGACTCTTTTGGCCGGCGCGGCGCTTCTCGGTGCGGAGTGTACGGGACTGGTTGCCCTTTTAGTCGGGCTCCACTGGTCCCATCCCCACAAGGAGAACAGCAATTGGAAGCGCTGAGG
>CAUYQU010060595.1:0-44047 GCA_963574635.1 Cheracebus regulus
GACCCGTGTGGCTCCTTCGCTGGGAATCTCCCAGTTTGTGGGCATCAAAAATTCGTCTGCAATTGCGGCATCCACTCACTCTCTGCGCTTTCACTGGGAGCTACAATCCTGAGCTGCTGCTACGTGGCCATCTTGGATCTCTCCCTGATGATTCTCTTTTGTCATATAATCCAACATAATCACAGGTTCCGGAGTTTGGGATGAGAATTGCTACTGGAGGACATTATTCTGCATAGTTTCATCATTTGTAAATTAAATTTGCCACACTTATTACTCTAATTTTTTAAAAATTAAACTTTTCTTTTAGATACAGGGTCACATGTGCAGGTTTGCTACTTGGTATATTGCAACCAGATGGGAGTATAGTATCCAATAGATAGTTTTTCAGCTCATATCTCTGTCCCTCCTTGCACCCATAGTAGTCCACAGAATCTATTGTTTTCATGTTTATGTCCGTGTGTGCTCAATTGGTGCCTCCTACTTATAAGTGAGAACATGCAGCATTTACTTTTCTGTTCTTGCATTAATTTCCTTAGGATTATAGCCCCCAGCTCATGATGCTGCAAAGGACATGATATCATCATTTCTTATGGCTGCATAGTATCCACATTTTCTTTATCTAATCCACCACTGATAGGCACTTAGGTTGATTCTATGTCTGCTATTATAAATAGCACAGCAATGAACATTTGAATGCTTGTATCTTTTTGGTATAATGCTCTATTTTCCCTTGAGTGTATACACAATAATGGGTCCAGTGGTAGCTCTGTTTTAAGTCCTTTGCAAAATCTCCAAACTGCTTTCCACAGTGGCTGAACTCATTTACATTGCCACCAACAGCATACAAGTGTTCTCTTTTCTCTGCAGCCTTGCTACATCCTTTGGGTTTTTTTGTTTGTTTTGGACTTTTTAAGAATAGGCATTCAAATGACTGTGAGGTGGTATCTCATAGTGGTTTTGATATGCATTTCTCTCTGATAATTAGTGATATTGAACATTTTTTCATGTTTGTTGGCTGCTTGTATGTATTCTTTTGCAAAGTGTGCATGTCTTTTGCCCATTTTTATTTTGGTTATTTGTTTTTTGCTTGTTGATTTGTTTAAATGTCTTACGGATTCTGGATACTGGACTTTTGTCAGATGCATAGTTTGCAAATATTTTCTCCCATTCTATAGGTAGTCTGCTTACTCCATTGACAGTTTCTTTTGCTGTGCAGAAGCTCTTTATGTCCCACTAGTCCATTTTTGTTTTTGTTACAATTGTTCTGTGGGACTTAGCCAAAAATTCTTTGCCAAGGCTGATGTCAACAGGGTATTTCCTTAGTTTTCTTTTAGGACATTTATAGTTTTAGATGTTACATTTAAATATTTATCCCTCTTTTTTTGGGACAGAGTCTTGTTCTGTCACTCAGGCTAGAGTGCAATGCTGCAATCACAGTTCTCTGCAGCCTCAACCTCCCAGGCTTGAGTGATCCTCTTACCTCAGCCTCCCAAGTAGCTTGAACTACAGGTGCAGGATACCAACACTGACCAATTTTTAAATTTTTTTAAGAGGTAGGGTCTCCCTATGTTGCCCTGGCTGATCTGAAACTCTTGGGCTCAAGCAATCCTCTTGTCTCAGCCTCTGAAAGTGCTGGGATTATAAGCAAGAGCCATGATATCCAGCCTTTAATCCATCTTGAATTATTTTTTATATAGTTAAGAGTCCCGTTTCATTCTCCTAAACAAGGCTAACCAGTTATCCCAGCACATTATTGAATAAGGAGTTCTTTCTCCTTGTTTTTTGTAAGCCTTTTTGAAGATTAGATGGTTGTTGGTGTGCAGTCTTATTTCTGAGTTTTCTATTTGGTTCCATTGATCTATGTGTTTGTTTTTGTGCCAGTACCATGCTGTTTTGGTTACTGCAGCTTTATAATATAGTTTGAAGTCAGGTTACATGATGCCTCCAGCTTTATTATATTTGCTTAAAATTGCCTTGACTATTCTGTGAAGAAAGATGTTGATAGTTTCATGGGAATAGTGTTGAATCTGTAAATTTCTTCAGACAGTATGGCAATTTTAATAACATTATTCTTTCAATCCATGAGCATGGAATGTTTTTCCATTTATTTGTGTCATCTTGTGAAATCTGCGGATACTCTTTCAGCAGTATTTTGTAGTTCTCCTTATAGAGATCTTTCACCTCTTTGCTTAGCTTTATTCCTAGGTATTTTGTTTTCTTTGTGGCTATTGTAAATGAGATTGTGTTCTTAATGTGACTCTCAACCTGGATATTATTGTTGTATAGAAATGCTACCAATTTTTGTACATTGGTTTTGTATCTTGAAACCAATCATTTGTCAGTTCCAGTAGCCTTTTGGCCAAGACTTTAGGGTTTTCTCAGTATAGAATCACATCATCAGTGAAGAGAGATAATTTGACTTCTTCTTTTTCTATTTGAATTCATTTTATTTCTTTATCTTGCCTGACTTCTCTGGCTAGGACTTCCAGTGTTAATGTTAAATAGGAGTCCTGAAAGTAGGCATTTTTTCTTGTTTCAGTTTTCAGAGGAAATGCTTCCAGCTTCTGCCCATTCAGTATAATGTTGGCTGTGGGGTTTCCATAGATGGTCCTTATTATTTTGAGATATTTTTTTGATGCTTAATTTGTTGAGGATTTTTATCATAAAGGAATGTTAGACTTTATTGAAAGCCTTTTCTGCATCTATTTAAATGATCATATAGTTTTTGTTTTTTATTTCTGGAGTGGAGAGAAACATAGTTTGGTCTCCATGTTTGGTTGACAAGCCTGGTCTGCTGGTTGATGATGCTTTTTTGTCAAGTGTAGAGATCTCCCTAGTGAGCATACACATGGGTAATAAAATTTATTAGGAAGAGAACTGATTTTATCCAAATTTACTTTATCCCAAGTATCCACTGAGGGGCTTGTTTTATGTCCCAGCCCAAGAAGTACTAAAATGGTCACATTGTTAGCTATAGCTCACACTATGCCTGGCTATAGTCAGGTAGGTTTACAGTCTTACAACATGCCCTAGTAAAATGATGTCCCTAACAGCAGCAATTCTCATTATGGCTTGGGGGTTAAGACTAGCCGAAGTGTGCACACAGACAATTTGCTGGTACCAGTAATACATTCAGTAGCAGGAGCCATAGCAATAAAGACTACAGGGACCTGAAGGTATCCACCTGTAATCAAGCTTGGGTAAATCTAGGTTGTGACAAATGTTCTCTTCTTAACCATACTCCAGTCAGGTTCCTCTGATATCTTTTCTCAACTGGGCCCTGACTTTTGAACTTTTGTGTTCTTCTCTGCATCATCCAGTTTTATGAAGAATCTTATTGAGTCAGTTTAGGAAAAATCTTTCACCCTTGTTCTGACCCTCCTTGATGTCTTACCACCCTGGCCTGCCTTCAGCAAAAACTCTGTTAGGTCAGTTTAGCAAAAAATTACCCAACCTCTTAGTAGTTTATCCACTGATCCCCTACCCTACACCTTGGTTTATTGTGCAGTAAGCCCTCACTTAAGGTTGTTTATAGGTTCTTGGAAACTGCAAGTTTAAGTGAAATGACATCTAAGAAAACCAATTTTCCTTTTCTTACCAATATGAGAATAAAACATAGTTGAACAAAATGACATAGAGGACCTTTTGTATGTTGTTTCACTTAAAAATCACCATTTCCAAAAACCTATCAGTGACATTAAGGACTTACTGTATTTAGAGTCAAGTCCAATCTCCTCTACTCTTTAAATAAAGTCTTTTTTACTGTACCTCTTTAGTAAGTGTCATAAATAATTTTTTCTTTAACAGTGGTGGTCACCTCAGACTCCAAACCAGCAAGCATTATCTATTTTTCCCTCATCTTGGTGTCAGGGATTTCAGGTATCTAAAATGCACCAGTATCTAAAATGTCCAAGAAGTGCAATTTTCTTTTATCTGTTTATTGGACATTAACCTTAGCATAGAGCCTCTGGTCCCTCCTAGACAGAGGAACATCACCTTAAGTCCTAGTCTTGTTTATTTCTGAAAGCTGAGAAATCTGGGCAAAATGGGCCCCTCTAACTCACTCCCAGACACACAGAGAGAGGTAGGGGGAAAATCACCCTAGATGAGTCACAGAGGCTGTCTATAAAGATTTAGACATGTTTTCTGGGGTGGAGAGAGGCATTAGAAAGCTGAGTGGAGCCGTGGCCCAGGTAGATGGCTGTTTTATGGCCAGAACTTCTGGGAACCGTGCAGGGATGACTGATTTGAGCTCAGCTCAGGCTTCCCACAGGCTTTCTGGCACTTCCCCGAAGGATGTGGCTGCTGCTGCTGCTTGTGTACTTTTATCAAGGCGGCAGCTGCTGTCAGGGCACTCTGAAGAATGAGGCCTATAATAAGTCACCCTATATTGTGTTATGTCTTGCTTACTAACTGTAGAAAGATTACCTCTGAAGGGCATTTAAGTAAGTCTCTAAGGTCAATTTAGGGCTGCTGGACAAAGTGATCTCAAGGAGCTCTACACCCCTTTTCTTTCCTTTGAAGTTTCAACAACTTGCTGCACCACAGAGTGTTTATCAGGGCCAGAGACCTGAACTGAGTTAATGTGGCTTGCAGAAGCCCACTGCCCATTCCCATTGACAGACAGTCCTAAGCAGTGGCTAGGGAACTGTTTCACTAGCTTTCTCCAAAGCCCTCCGTAATGAACAGACACCCACTAATTTCCACCTCTTCATACTCATGCCTTTATGTAATTTCTTCCCTTTTAAAGTAGGCAGAATTTCTGAATGCCTTATAACCAGTGGTACGTGGCAAAAGTGATGGGATGTTGCTATCATGATTGTCTTATATTACGTAAGTCCTTTTCACTAGAATAGTCTCCTTCTCCTGTTGGCCTTGAAGAGACAACAGCTGTGGTGTGAGCTGCCTATTGAGAGGTTCATGTAGCAAGAAACTTTGGGCAGTCTTTAGGATCAGAGGGCCTACGTCCTACACGTGCAAGGAATTGAATTCTACTAATAACCTAAGTTAGTGTGGAAGTAGATCCTTCCCACTCTGACCTCCATATGAAAACTCATCTCAGCTGACACTATGAGTTCATTATGGTGAGATTGTGAAGGAGAAAACCCATCTAAGCTGGGTCCAGACTTCTGATCCACAGACACTGTAAGACAACATTTGATATCTTACATTTATCTTGCTACTAAATTTGCAATAGTCTATTTTTATGCAGCAAAGAAAGTTAATGCAACTTTTATCTGCATGGGTAAGATACTGTATAATAATATAATATCGATTTATAACTGAATTTAAAAATGTTAAGGACTGTGATCCTTTACTCAGATTATTCTATTTCTTAAATCAAAGTTAATTATTTTAAAACTAAATTAATATGCATTTTAAAATTATTTATCTCAAGTCAGAGAAAACAGTCCAAAGAAAAAAAAATGAGACACCACTCTATGTCAGTGCATATGTGCCAGTAAATAGCAGAAGGTATTACAAATATACTATTATTTAATTCTCATAATATCACTGTCAGGTAGGTCTTATTACTTTTATTCATTTTACAAATAAAATATTGAATATTATAGAAATTGGTTAATTTAATAAGGGCATGGCTATGTCATCGTTACAAAATTCTACCTGTTTTCAGAATGCAAATTTGTAACCATTCAATTATAATGTTCATCTTCTACACCAAGGGGAAAGAATATTTTCTTCATGTCATCTGCAATAGCAAATTTGTCACAAAGTGCTTCTTCATTTAAGGCTATATGTATTCAGAGTGTCAATTTACATTTGATAGTGCCTAAAGTTTTTCTTAAAATGTAGCAGCTTTCTCTTGCAGATCCAGCATTTTCTGGGCTTTCCCATTGGTCCTGTCTCTCTGGGAAATCAGCTGCCGCCTTCTGCATGGTGATGTGGTACAGAGGAGTGAGCACAGGTGCTTAGTAACATAGGCCTGGTACTAATCCTTCCTCTTTTACTCAATAGCTTTGGACTATCAGGAAGACTCTTAGCAATTTATAAACTCTTTCAACCCCTTTATATAAATTTCTCCTTGGCTGAACACAGCAGCTTACACCTGTAATCCCGACATTTTGGGTGGTCAAGGTGGGCAGAGCACCTGAGGTCAGGAGTTCGAGACCAGCCTGGCCAACATGGCGTAACCTCGTCTCTAGTAAAAATACAAAAAAAAAAAAAAAAAAAATTAGCCAGGTGTAGTGGCACACACTTGTAATCCCAGCTACTCGGGAGGCTGAGGCAGGAGAATCAATCACTTGAACCTGGAGGCAAAGGTTGCAGTAAGCCGAGATTGCACCATTACATTCTGGCCTGGGCAACAAGATGAAACTTCGTCTTAGAAAAATAAATAAATAAATAAATAAATTCTCCTTTTTATGATATTTTTATAAGTTATCTTGGATATTGTTCATGTGTGTATCTATATTTATACATATTATTATATGGATATATGCCTATAGGTATAGATATATGAATGAGTGTGTATACATGTCTATATCAATCTCAAGCCAGGTACTTTCACACTACTCCTCTTTCTTCAAAGTCCTACAAATTTTGATGTGAATTCTGTACAGTGGCATAACCCGCCCTGATTTATAAGGCATACATGATGGTTAATTTTACACACTAATTTGACTAGCCATAGAGTGCCTGGATTAAACATTATTTCTGGTTGTATTTGTAAGGGTGTTTCTGAAAAAGATTAGCATCTGAATAGCTGGACTCATAATGTCTACCTCCCCAAAGCTTGCCCTTCCCAAAGTTGCTGGACATCATCTAATGCATGAAGAACCTGAGTAGAAGAAAGGGTCCAGGAAGAAGAAATTTGCTCCTTTTCCTGCCTCAGTGCTTGAGCTGAAACATGTCACCTCATCTTTTTCTGCCTTTGTACTGGAATTTATACCATCAGCTCCCTGGTTCTTAGGACTTCAGAGCCACACTGACTTGTTTCACCAGCTTTGTGGGTCTCCTGTTTCCAAATAGCAGATAATGAGCAGTCTTAGCCTCCATAATCAAGTAAGCCAATTCCTCATAATAAATACATATCTCTTACTGTTCTGTTTCTCTGGAGAGCCCTGACTAATACAATATATTTCTGTAAGAATGGCTCGTGTCTTTGCTATCCTAGGTATTTCTACTCCTCATCCTGTGTTTGAAAAAGACTTGAAAAAAAAATAAAGAAAACTACATAGGATGGTAAATGCAATGGTATACTCAAGTGTTTCATTACGAGAAAAAGATCTGAACAGCATAAGGCCGTCTGTTATCAAGGACAGCTGAGCCTAGACATGACCTTCTTTACTTGACATAGGGAAATTCATATTATCTGCAGCAAGATTTTGTAAACTGAGGAGTGAGACTTCAGTAGAGCCAAGTATTATTTTATTGAAGCAAAAAGAAAACAGAACAAAAACAAAAAATTATTTTCCAAGACATTGAAATGGCTGACATTTTTTTCAGTAATAATTAGAACAATATTTGTTTTTATATTTAAAATTCATAGAAAGTGCCTTACATTTAATAAAAGTTTGTTTCTCAAAGTAAGGAATTAGATACAGTCTTAAACACCAATACTAATTTTAGGAAAATACACCAATATACATTAAGTAAATTATTTAAAAGATTATAGAACTTGTACGTGAAAAGATAAAATTTGATCTCAGAAACTCAGAACATTAAAAATCCACTATTAGTAAACAAATTACTATGGACTTCCTGCTTTAATTCTGTGATGAATATGGAGTGTCACTAGTAAACCAACACAGTCTTAAGGATACATTGTTTAGTAACAAATTCCTATGTACTTCGCTAGATAACGTGGATATGAGTTGACAAGTTTCTCCTCTCCAATCTTTTAAGTGGCAGAGGAAACAAGGAAGAAAAGAGACTTCAAAGGAATTATAGCAATGCTGTTCTTTCTATATGAGGGATCAGATGTGTTTCCCTTGCAAATGCAAAAATAATAACAATAATAATATTTACTACTAGTAAAACCAAGACATTAGGAATAATATCTTTCTTGCAAGAGATTGCAAGCAGCTCTTGCAAGAAAGAGTAAGAATGTTATGAGTTACACTGCGACTTCCTCAAATTTATATGTTGGAGTCTTAATTCCCAATACCTCCGAATATTACCTTATTTGGAAATAAGGTCTTTGTAGAGAATATAAAATTAAAATGATTTCATTAAGTCATTAGCAGTGGGCCCTGAGCCAGTATGACTGGTGTCTTAATAAAAGCAAAAACTTGGGCACAAAGATGTACATAAAGACAACGTGAAGAGTCATAGGGACAAGGTGGCATCTACAAGCCAAGGAGAGAGGCATGGAACACAGTCTTCCCTTGCAGACCTCAGAAATAACCAACTCTGTGGGAACCTAGATTTTTGATTTCTAGCCTACAGTACGGCAATACAACTACAGTTTAAGTCACCAGTCTATGATGCTTTGTTATGGAAGCCCTAGCAAATGAATACAGACATTCTAAGTAAAAGAAGGGAAAAGAAAGGAAGAGATGATCACAGTGGAGATGAACTCAGGTGAAGAATCTCAGTCTCAGCACAAGGGCTACTATGCAGAAGTGGGTAAGGGAAAGAGAACACTCAGGAGCTCGGTGGGCACAGGGTCATGGGGACTGGGCAGTTCCAAGGATTGAAATACGGATAAGCAGGCTGAGAAAAGCGACATCTAGAGAACTTGTAGATGAGTGCTCCATGGTTTGTAACATTAAAAAATGAGACAATGCCTGCCTCACAGTCTAGGAAAATCCCAATACGACAGGGAGGCACAGCCATAAAGAGAGTCAAAACCTTGAGATCCGAAGAGGAGGAATCCTCAAAAGCATTATACTCAGATGTATTCTGTAATCCTATAACCCAGTAGCCATATTGAGGTCTGCATTTGGAGTAAACACTTGAATAATTTGCACTTGGGTCAAAAGTTAACCCAGAGCTCTTCCTTTTGTTCAGATTACTTATTTTACTATGTACACCCAGGATCCAGGCACTCTTTCCAGACACATCTACTTCCCAGTAGTATTTCCCTGAAGAGAAATATTGGCAACCCAAGACACCAAAAGCAGAAAAATCTTGTGGATTTGAATTCTTAAACGTGCTGGTGCGTACAGCTGCCACTTGTCTCTGATCTGCAGAAACAGCAACATTCGAAGTGACACTGCCTGGATTCAACACCACATCCACTGTAGAAAAAATTGCAGAGTCAAGTAAAGGATATGAGATAGATGTGTCTTATGGCATTGAGAAGAGACATAATGAAAACGGAATTTGTGTCCATATCAAACAGAACTTGTGTTGATAAATCAGAAGTTAGTAGGACACTTAAGAATTATAGGGTATAGGCAAATTTGGGGAGGAACACATGGAACTCAGATTATGAGATCTAATAGTAACCACAATTCTGAAAGGAGGTGATTTGAGGTCCATATTATCTTACCCCAGTAGCACTGGACATCTTTCAGCTCTGAAATGACAAAAGTTTCAGTGATGTTGTTAGAAGCAAATGAGTAAGCACTGACACCTGTCTCTTCTCCTGAAGAGTAGGGAAAGGAAAGGGGAATACTGGGATCCTATGCACTGGTGAATGAGAGGAGGAATCTGACACCTGGCCATTCTCCCTAAGATAGAACCACATCTACAGCACAGGATTTTCCTCCTTCTCTGGCCCACCTCCTCTCCTATACCCTAACCTAATTAAAAAAAAAAACCCCAGCTCCCCTGTGGAGCCCTGATACTAAGAATTCCACACACAGCCTTCCCCTGAATCCCCTTACCTCTAAGAACTTGCAGCATTCCTCTCAGATCTGGTATTTGGAATACACTCTTTAGTTTCTTGGAAACAGATTTTGGCTTCTTCAATATCCAAGTTTCACTCCTAGTGATAAAAAAAATTGATAACCATTATACTTTTGTCCTATTTTCTCTCCATCCAAGACCACTGTCTCTTTCACCTTTCACCATTCTGATGCACTTTGACCCTATTCCCTGAGGACAGTAGAGGGAAGACACCTGACACTGGAGCCTGGAGAAACGTGCTCATGTCTACCTGTCTGCCCACTTCCTTTCTGTGTAACCTTGGAAAGGTCTTCACTTCAAAGATGTTCACTCTCTTCCTTGTAAAATACAATAATTGCCCCGTGCTTTCTACCTCTTAAAAATGAATATAAAATTAGATAAAACAATAATGTTCTTTCTTTTTGAAACAGAGTCTCGCTCTCTTACCCAGGCTGGAGTGCAGTGGCATGACCTCAGCTTGCTGCAACCTCCAGCTCCTGGGTTCAAGCGATTCTCCTGCCTCACCCTCCTGAGTAGCTGGGATTACAGGTGTCTGCCACCATGCCTGGCTAATATTTTTGTGATTTTAATAGAGACAGGATTTCACCATGTTGGCCAGGCTGTTTTTGAACTCCTGACCTCAAGTGATCCGCCTGCCTTGGCCTCCCAAAGTGCTAGAATTACAGGTGTGAGCCACCGCACCCAGCCAATAATGCTTTTAAAAGATATTTGGTGCCTCTAAAAAACTTATTTAAAATTTGGAAAAGTCACTGCCATCTCAGTGGGTCCTCCAGAAAGAGGCCAGAGATGTGGCTTCCCAGAGAGGTGGTCATTAAGGAGGTCACAGAATCTGTCGTCTACTGAGTGGTTGAGGGATATCAAGATGGGGTTCTATATTGAAAAGCTAAATGTTTTCCAAAATCTGTTATCCCAATATGAGGCCTAGAGAATAATGTCTGAGGTTGCTAGCTCTCTGGGCAAAGAAGAAATTACAATGATTAAATTAATTAACAGTGGTCTGATTTTTACGTGTTTAAAAAAACTTTGATGCTGCTAAGTAGGTGGGCAACTTTAGACACAAGAATATTATTTTTTCCTACAAGATAGTAAAGTATGTGAGCAAGAAAAGATTATATTGGCACCAGGACCAAAGTCGCTATTCATTAGACTCGAATCTATTTCTGCAGAAATCTAAAAAGCACCATCTAGAAAGTTATGTTTATTTTATTCTCAGGGAGAAATGCAAATATAAAGGTATGGTGTTTGGAAAATTTGAGTCTGGCATAGAAAGAGGGCAGATTCTCACTGCAATAAGACAGGCATCTATGCTGTATGGAAACAACAGACAGAGGTTTGAATATAGTGACTGAAGTCATGGGGTTCTGATATTGCAAACTCTTATTCCTAAGGTCTCCTAACTCTGTGACCTCCCAACACCTAAATCTCTTACAATTGAAAACTTTAATCTGTGATTAGCAGTTTGGGACAATTTAATACACAAATTTCCCAGCCTTGTAATTTTTTAAGTTGTTCTGATTGACAATATATCTCAGGACTATAATCCTCTTTTCAGCCACATAAGACCATATCTCTCTTTCATATATACCTTCTCATGACGTCAATCACATCCTGGGGAAAAGATAGAAAACATGAGTCAAATTAGGGTTGCCAGAGTTAGAACATAAACGTGGCTAGTTCAATTTCAATTTGAGATAAACAATATATATATATTTTGTTATATGTATGACCCCTGCAATATTTAAGATACTCTTATACTAAACATATTTTATTTCCTTTATCTGAAATTAAACTTTAAATGAGCATCCTGTATTTCATCAGCAATGCTCAAAAGAGTGATAGGCCCTCCTCTCTTACAGAAAGTTTTATCCACCTTCCTCCCCTCACTTTTATCATCCCTTGATATGGTGGGAATAAATAGATGATCACAGACTGGGGACAAAGTGTGGAGATAAGATCCAGACTGACCACTACAGAGGACTCAGGTGAGGGTGTTAGGAAGGTGCTTCAAGTATCTCAAGAAGGAATATATTTAAAAGAGAGGGAGGAGCTCCACTATTTTTATACGTTTTTAATGAGATAACCTCATTAATTCATTGTGCTTTTATTTTATCCATCAACAGACACAAAATGGTGAAATCTACTGTTTGATAGATATTTTTTCAGACTTTAGGGATTCAATTATGAACAATTAATAATAACAGTCCTTAAGAACTGTACTTTTGCTGTGAGTAAAAGCAAGCAAACATTTCAAGTAGAAATGTGTCTGGCCTCCCTGTACTCACTTTGCATGCTGACTGAACTCTACCGTCGGTGATCTCATCCATTTTTCAGCATGAAACATGCCACAGGAGCAAGTAACTGAGCAGGTCTTAAATGTGACTTACGAGTTCCCAACTACTGATACTCACTGTCTAGAACAGCGTTAACATCCACTTAGTTACCATCTTAGAAACTATACAATCTTATCCTGGATTCCAATATTTTATTAACCTAGTCTAGTTTACATTTTAAATTGTTTTCAGCTATATTTTCTTCCTCACCATAACCATTATTTCCTTTATTTTTTTGAACAAGTATGTGCCAGTATATTTGGTCTCCCTCTGTCTGATCTGACGCCCTTTATACCAACAAAGAATTGACCTCCAGTTGACTTTACATCCTCAGAAATAGTTTTACTCTCTGTATTAGCTTTTTTGTTGTTATAATATAACACAAAACTCAACTATAACTGGTTTACATTTTTAAAAAACAGATTCAAGAGATCAAGTATAATTTTACTCATAGCTAGGTTTTTAAGCTAAAATCTTGCCATCAGAATCTGGTTTTTCTTCTACAAATTATATTTTATACCTATTAGGTTGACTTTTCTTCAGATTAATTATGGTATCAACTTGAATCTCCTGGTTTAAATTATTATCCTTGATATAATATCCATCAGAAAAGACAACTTCTCTTTTTCCTCATGACAGTGAGGCATGCAAGTGATCAACCTGAATTGGGTCAAGTATATATGTAAAAATAATTACTGTAGGATTGGTAAAAAGAGAAGAATTGGATATAATGATTTGCCCAGAACTGAGTAACATATACATGCCTAACGCTACGAATTTTGTCAGCCTTAACCAACTATCTGGAATGAGACGGGATAGGGATGGTTCCTCAAAGAATTATTATAAAGAAACAATCAAAAGGAATAGAGGTTGTATAGACAAACAAATATTGTCCACTATGGTCTATTCCTCAGCTGTCTGCCATCTCTTCACCCTTATTACCAAACTACTTCCAAAAAATGGCACAGTAAAATACAATGGCTACAATAACATTAAAAATGGATAACTTACACCATATAAACACTAAAACTAAAATTGAATCAAAAACATAAACTATAAAACTCCTAGAAAAAAGGGGGAAAATGCATGATATTCGATTTGATAGTGATTTGTTGGCTATGATATAAAAAGTAAAGGCAATGTGAGAAAAAAAAAATACACCTTTACCCAAATTAAACTTTAAAAAATTACTCTTAAGTTATCAAGAACACTATGAAGAGAGTGAAAAGCCAATCCACAGAATGGGAAAGCATATTTATAAATCATATGTCTGCTAAGATATTAATATCCAGAATCTATAAATGAGTCCTAAAATTCAGCAAAAAAATCAACATCTATTCAGATAAATCCTCTCAACAAAATGGTAATAAAAGGGAACATCCTTGTCCAAGCACGGTGGCTCATGCCTGTAATGCCAGCACTTTGGGAAGTAGAGGTGGGTGGATCACAAGGTCAGAAGATTGAGACCATCCTGGCCAACATGGTGAAATCCCATCTCGACTAAAAAAAAAAAAAAATACAAAAATTAGCTGATCATGGTGGCGTGTGCTTGTAATACCAGCTACTCGGGAGGTGGCTCACATCTGTGATCCTAGTTCTCTGAGAGGCCAAGGTGGGCAGATCACCTGAGGTCAGGAGTTTGAGACCAGACTGGCCAACATGGCAAAACCCTAGCTCTACTAAAAACACACAAAAAATATCACCTGGGCATGGTGGCACGTGCCTGTAATCTCAGCTACTTGGGAGGCTGAGGCATGAGAATTTCTTGAACCCAGGAGGTGGAATTTGCAGTGAGCAAGATCGTGCCACTACTTTCCAGCCTGGGTCACAAAACGAGACTAAACCTCAAAAAAAAAAAAAAAAAGAGGAAATTTCTCAACTTCAACTTCATTAAAAGTCTAAAAATAAAACAAAATAAAAGAGAGACTCCTATAGAGCTAACATCATACTTAAGAGTAAGAGACTGAGTACTTTCCTCCTAAGGTCAGAGAAAAGGAAAAGATATTATTCCCTCTCACCATGCCTATTGAACATTGTACTAGAAGTCCTAGCTAGTGCAATAAAACAAGCAAAGACAAATGAAAAACTATACAAATTGCAAAATATGAAATAAAACTTCATTCTCAGATAACATGATTTTCTATGTAGAAAATGGCAAATAATTGATATTTTTAAAAAATCTCTTCTATGACTAATAAGTTGCATAAGTTGCATAATTGACATTTTTTTCTATGTGCTACAGCTTTGCTATGTGCCAGCAATGAAGAATTGAAATTAAAAAAAAAATACAATAGCACCAAAAATTTAAAAATAGGAAAAACTCTAAAAAAAAAAAAGCATAGAATCTACATGTGGAAATAAGAAGCCTTTCAGCAGTATTAGTTATTAGGATAAAGCAAATACATTGAGATACCAATCCATTCCCACTAGAAAGGCTGTAACAACAAAAAAAGCAGGCAGCGTAAGTGTTAGCAAGGATGTGAAGAATCTAAAAACTTTTTATATTGCTTAGAGGAATATAAAATGAGTAATAACTTTGGAAAATAGTATAACTTAAGAATCATACATAAACAACATACAACACTCTTAAAATCTACTCAAGGTAAATGAAAACATGGTTGTATGAGAACACGTAAGTGAATGCTTACTGTAGCATTATTCTTAACAGTCCTTAACTGGAAAATATTCATATAGTCACCCACTGGTGAATACATAAACATAATATTATATATTCAGATCACAGAATAGCATTAGCAATAAGAAGGAGGAAAATGCTCATACATACTGCAATGTGAATAAACCTCAAATATTATGCTAAGTGAAAGATGCCAGACGCAAAAGACTACATGTTGTATAATTCAATTTATACTGAAAGGTCCAGAGAAGCCAATTAATACAGACAAAACAGACTGTTGCCAGGAAGTGGAGATAAAAACAGATATGGAGATAGAAACAAGCATGAGAAATATTTTTGAAGTGATGGGAAAGTTCCAAAACTGATTTGCTTATAGTACAAAGAATCTTCTCTCCAAGCTCAAATTTTTACACTCCCTGTCATAAGTAAATAACAATGTTAATTTTCCTTGCTATTCATTTATTTAACTATCTTCATGGCACCTGAAATGATAGGCATAAAAGGGGCACTGCTGGGCCAAAGGGACCATTTAATGTCACCTAGAAAGCCTAGGGACTGAGAAGGAAAGGAAAATCAGCCTCCGTGTTTTTCCCCTAATCTCATACGTAGGTGCTCCATCCCAGGTCTTACCTGCAACATCTCTACTGATGACCCGCTTATCCGCTGCTGGAGATCTGAGATGAGCTTGCTGGCATACTGCCTCTGCTGGACCAGCTGGTCTTTAGCTGCTGCCAGGTTATCCAGCACATTCACCTCACCTTCCTCCAGCTTTTGCAGCTCTCTCTGCTCCTCACTGTCCAAGATGGCTCTCATTTCATTGAACCCTTTCAGAATCTTCTGTCTCTCGGCCTGGATATAATTCTTGGGAATGAGAAGAGAAAGGGGCAGTCAGTCTGGCTGGTTGAAGGCCTGCTTTGTATAAGCCTGGGAGCCAGGATAAGAACTGTTTTCTCAGGGAGTTCTCAAAAGGAATAGGAGGCAAAAGCCAATAAGCAATTTCTAGTGAAGCCATGTTTTTCTACTTTTTAACCTGAGCTCCTCCCAAAGCAGTATACTCAAGTCTGTTTTATTGAGGCCTAATCTGATACAAAATGTGATGCCTGGGTGAGGTGTGGATTATAAACATCTGTCCTGGACAAACTTGCCTTTCTGTGTCTTAAATCCCTCTAAACAAACCCCCTAAACAGGGAATCCTGGGTCTTTTCCCAGAGTATTTACTGGAAGGATTGGTACCTCAAACCTGATGACACAAATGGGACACAGGATTCACAGGACGCATTTTTATTTCCCTCCATGCTTTCACTTCCAAATACTGTGTTAATTTATGATACGTTTACTCTCCAAGCCTCAAACTCCAATAAGGAAGGAATGAAATGAGACCTAATCAAATGGCTTCTATACTCATTAATTCTAGTGTAGCAAAGAGGAAGGGGTCTCCTTGTGCTAGAGACCAAGGTCCTGCCCAGATATCTGTCTAATGATCCTTAGGAAGTGTCTCTTCCTGCCTTCCAGCTGGTTCTCTCTTGTCCAATGTCAACTTCCAGCTTCTCAGCTTCTTGATCCTCCTTTATCAGTCTCTGCAGGGCTGCCTGCAGCCTTTCCTGTGAGAAAGAAATTATAATAGAGTCAACTTATGAACTTTCTCAGCACCTGGATAGAGGATAGCAAGGAAGAAATCGGCTGGCTCTCAGAAGGGACTAGTTTACAGACAGTGAGGCTGGTAATTAGAACCTATGGCATGGGGGAAAATCTGAGGAGATGAATGTATTCTTTATTCCTGGATGATGGAAGTTGTAGGATACAGTAAATTCCTCTTCAAAGTTTAACCTTTTAACCTCCTTTAAAATTCAAGAGAGAGAAAAATTGTTAAGAACAATGAGTTCTAAATTCCTCTCTAAAGAACCAGTATGTCAGGTATGTTCAGCTTCCCTGTTCTTTGTACTCTATTTTAAAGTTTAACTTCCTTGTTCTTTACGCCTCCTTGCCCCTAGTTTCAGTAAACAACCCCCTCCTAATTTCTATCACCTGTTCTGTCCTTAGGCATCCTTAGTCACATGTTCTGTAACCCTCTTTCCTGCCCAAACTACTCACCCCACTCCTCTGGCTCATGTCCTTATGCTCTTTAAAATAGCCAATCAGAATTAACTTAGACTGTGCAGTCCAACCCTAGCCAATAGGAAAAAGACCCAGCAGTAGGGACAATCTGCATTAGGAATAAGACACCCTTCCTCTTCCCTTGTCCAGTAACTCTCGCCATTGCTCCATCCATGAGACACACCTTTCTATAGAAGTAAATTTGCCTTGCTGAGAAAACCTTTGCCTGAGTGCTATGTTCACATGGCAGCACCAAGCATTTACTTCCAACAAAGTCACCATCCCCTTATCAAGAATAGCCTCATTCTTTTCCTAGAGAAAAAGCAGACCTTGCAGTAAGGAAAGACTTCCTCTCATTGCCACTCTTCCCATATCTAACCAGACATATTCCTCAAAACACCTTTCTGCTCAGAGTGCCAGTTAGAGCTTATCTTACAAAGCAATTCTCCATTCAATATTTCTTTGCTAAAAATTTGTATTCATCTTTAAAGAGAAACAATGTGTAGCAACGTCCTTCAAGCTTCAGAAACTAACCAAAGAATATGGAAAGAGATCACATGGCTGTCAGTTCTATGGTGACAGGGGAATAAAAAAGGATTAAAAAGAAAAGTGGAGATTTCACATCAGGTACCATCTTCTGCTCTCTGCTCTCTCTTCCTCTACCTTGGAACCTACCTGACATTCCTTGACCACCTCATGTATGAGGAATGTTTGATGACCTTGGTGTTCCTGAGACAGTTCACAAACCCAGCAAATGACTTTTCCATCCTCCTTACAGAAGATCTGGAGTTTTTTTCCATGGTGCTCACAGACATCTCTCTTCTGCCCCTCCTCTGGGCTCATCTTGACCTCCCTGACTCTCTGCACTATGTTGGCCAGATGCCGATTAGGTCGGAGGTTCCCAGGTTGGAATCTGGTCTGACACACAGGACAGCTGCTTTGCCCTCCTGAGATGATAATTGACTTGTTCTTTGCAGTGATGCAGGCATGGCAGAAGCTGTGGCCACAATCTATGCTCAGAGGGTCTGTCAGGAGCTCCAAGCAGATGGGGCAGGTCACCTCCTTCCCTATGTCTACTTTTACTGATAATTCCATTGCACCACTCCCTTAGCTTCTTTCTGTCTTGACCCTCGAAGTTCTTGGTCACAGACTCCTGCGGCTCTGGGAATATTGAAAAGAACGGGATAAGAAAAGAGGGAATAGAAAGAATACTGATTTTACTGAGATTTACAACACAACAAAACATTAATATTTAACAGAGAAAGGAGAAAAGAAAACATGAAGAATAAACCAATGACAGAATAAAAAAGACTTTGCAGTAATTTCAAACACTTTATTCTTAATTTTTGTCTCAGGACAAATTTTATCCCATCAAAGCAACTATGATTATTTTCTCTTTTTCTACTGGAGAGGACTGAGGCTCTTCTACCAAAAGCCTCGTGTAACCCATCATTTGTCCTGCCCTTTGTCCCCTAACCCAAAACACATTTTCCATGTTAAATGCACTAAACACACTCCTGCCCCTGGGCTTGCACACATGCTTTTCTCTCTGAATGGCACAATTGTATCCCTAGTATGTGCATAATTCACTAGTTTTAAGCTATTGAGTTGTATTTACATAGCATCAAACATGCTCATTTTAAGTGTATATTTTCATAATTTCTGGTAAATTTGTGGAATCATATAACTATTAATGTAACCCAATTTTAAACCATTTTTACCACCTGAAAAAAGAAAAATCCACAACCTAATGCCATCACTCCTATTCTGATTCCAAGCTCCAGGCAACCACTAAAATCTTGTGGGTTTTTAACCGATTCATAAAAACAGAATACATGGGGTCTTTGGTGCCTAACTTATTTTACTTACACTGTTAAGGTTTATCTACTCTGCCTTTCCCCCCATGTCAAAAACACCTCCTCAATTAAACTATCAAATCTATGACTGCCTCAACACTTTTGCACTTCGTCTTCTCTCTGCATAAAATGATCCTCCCCCTGATGTCAGCAAGCGCAAGACTCACTCTTACATTTAATTCAATCTCCTCTTACATGTCCTCTTCTTAGAAGGACATGCTATAACTTACTTACAGCAAAACCACCAGCAATATCACTCACTGTACATTTGGTTTATCTTATTTTTAGATGTAATACATAACATTGTTATTTAAATGTCTACCTCTTCATCCTGAAAAGTAATCCATGCATAGACCTGGTACTATTTTTGTTCATTGATATATCCTCTATACATAGAAGAGTGAATCACATACAGAAATAAAATGCTAAATGAATATATAAAGCTAGAATTTCTTTATCCCTCCATAGATGATTAGACATTTTGATCAGATTTTTATCATCAGAAAAAATGTAGAAGAGTGAATCACATACAGAAATAAAAGACTAAACGAATATATAAAGCTAGAACTTCCTTATCCCTCCATAGGTGATTAGAACTTTTAATCAGATTTTTATCTTTTCTTTCCATTAATTAGCAGTTTCCCAATAGCTGAGCTTAGGGCCACAATTATGGTTTCCAGTGAAGGAGCATTTACATCCTAATACATCTACCCCTAGCAAGTCCTCCCAGGCTCACACTCACTCCCCACATACACACACACACACACCACCACCACCACCACCACCACTGCCACCATAATAGGCAAATAATTTTATCATGAACAATTTTATAACCAGTTACAATTTAGAAATCATTGTGACTTATTTATTCTTCATACAAAACCCTTGAGAAATAAGAATACTCCCTTTCTTCGGGTGTGCCAATGGAATCAAGTGACTTACAAAGATCACTCATTCTAATCTAATAGGTAAAGAGTGAATGTATTGTCCCCAAGGTCCTCCTTCAGAGTTCTCTCCACTACTGCACAGATTTAAACAGATAACAAAGGTGAAGGCTACAAGAGCTATATTGGTGCCCAATGCTATGAGGGTATAGAAATGGAGAGATCCAAACCTATGCAGTTCTGGGGCATGCTGTGGTTTTAAATGTTGAAATTTCACCTTGGCCTGGACACACAACAAGGATGATGATAGGAACCTGAAGGTGTATGTCTGTAGGGAAGAGGAAAAGAAGCTAAAATAGTTATGGAATCACTCACATGACATATGCTCAATGAATACACATTTCAAAGAAACATCTGTTGGTCATGAGAGAAAAGTCTCAATTCATAAAGGAGGCCAAATACATTGAGAATATGTAATGGAGAGATAAAGGCTGTCCCATTTCAAACACAATGAATGCTACTATGGGATGGATTGTTTCTCCCCAAATGATATTGAAGTCCTAATGTGTGAATGTTCTCTTATTTGAAACTAGTATATTTAAATACTATTAGGTTATCATGTGATCATTAGGGTAGACTCTTATCCAACACAACCGTGTCCTTATCAAAAAGGGAAATTTACACACAAAGAATATGCCAGGTGAAGAAGAAAGCGGAGATCAGGGTGATGCACCTACAAGCCAAGGAATGCCAAAGGTTTCCAGGAAACTATCAGAAGCTAGAAGAGAGGCATGGAGTAGATGCCTCCTTCATAGCCTTCAGAAGGAACCAGCCTTGCCAACACGTTTTAACTTGGATAACTAGCCTCTGGAATTGTAAGACAATATATTTCTGCTATTTAAACCAACCACTTTTGGTATTTTTTCTATGGCAACACTAGAAAACCAATACAAGAGCTTATTTTTCTTCATTTATTCATTCTTTATACTAACATTGAAGAAATGTTGCCCTATTGAAACTTTTCCAACCTAAGACAGATAGACAGACAGACACATAAACAAAATGCATGCTCCCCTTTGAAAGTGATACGAATGTAATTTTTATGACATGGTTAAGGCTAACTAGGTCCATAGCTTACTTATTTCAGAATATTCTAATTAACTGCACAGAAGCTTTCTGTATCTGTACAATTTAGATTTTAAAACAAATGGGCTGGACATGGTCACGCACAACTGTAATCCCAGCACTTTGGGAGGCCGAGGCATGCGGATCACGAGGTCAAGAGATGGAGACCATCCTGGCCAATATGGTGAAACCCCGTCTCTATTAAAAAATACAAAAAAAAAAAATGCCGGATATAGTGGTACACGTTTGTAGTCCCAGCTACTCAGGAGGCTGAGGCAGAAGAATCACTTGAACCGGGAGGCGGAGGTTGCAGTGAACACAGATTGTGCCACTGCACTCCAGCTTCGTATCAGAGCGAGACTCAAAGGCTGGGAATAGTGGCTCAAGCCCCCAGCATTTTGGGAAGCCAAGGTGGGCAGATCACCTGAGGTCAGGAGTTTGAGACCAGCCTGGCCAATACAGTAAAACCCTGTCTCTACTAAAAAAAATACAAAACTTAGCCAGGCATGATAGCGGGCACCTGTAGTCCCAACAACTCACTCGAGAGGCTGAGGCAGGAGAATTGCTTGAACTTGTGAGGCAAAGGTTGCAATGAGCCAAGATCACGCCTGGGCAACAGAGGGAGACTCCGTCTCAAAACAGAAAAAAAAAAATAATAAATGAAATTAAATTAGAATGGCTACACCATAAGGAGAAAAACTACGGAGGCGTTTAGCCACCAATCTCTCTCTCTCTCTCTCTCTCTCTTTTTTTTTTTTCTGAGACAAGGTCTCATTATATTGCCCAGACTGAACTCTTGAACTCAAGTGATTCTCTTGTCTCAGCCTCTGAAAGTGCTGGGATTTTTAGCTAGGCATAGGCACGAGCCACAATGCCTGGCCTAGCCAACATCTTTTAAATTTCCCCATTCCCCGGGTCAGGAACTACCAATGGAGAAAGTAGGCATGCAGAAACCTGGCAAACTCAGAAACATTGTCACCACTTCTTATTCCTCTAAACTCAAGAGTTCCTTTTTCAAGGACCCATTAAAATGTCCAGGGTTTAGTTTTCCCCACATTAATGACCCTTTTCCCAAGAGTTCTAACTCTCTGGTCGATATGTTTCAGATAAGTCATCTTGTAACAAAGGACAATTTTCATAAAGCTATCCCAGTCTCACCCCTTTCTCTCACAGTTAGTTCATCACTTCTTAAATCCATCCTTTTATTGAAGACTCAGCTCAAAATCACTTTCTCACAGTGAGACCTAATCTGAAATCTAAACTTGCAGAGCCCTTGACAAGAGCATGACAAATACCCTATCCTATTGCAACTCTTTTGGTTTGCGGCTTTTGTTTTGTTGGTTTTACATGTATCCTGTAGTAGATGCTACTTTTTTGCTACATTAAAACTGCTTGTTTACCTCCTTTTTTCAACTGCCTGTTTACTTCCTTTTCCCTAGAGTATAAGCTCTTGCAGGTATTTAATATTGATTATGTATCGAATAGATGGCAATTTATTTTTACTATAGCTGTATGCTTTTGTTTTGTGAATTTAATCAAAAATATCTTAAGGCTGGGTGTGGTGGCTCATGCCTGTAATCCCAGCACTTTGGGAGGCCTAGGCAAGCAGATCACGAGCTCAGGAGTTCGAGACCAGCCTGGCCAACATGGTGAAACCTTGTCTCTACTAAAAATACAAACGTTAGCCTGATGTGGTGTTGGGCACCCGTAATTCCAGCTACCTGGGAGGCTGAGGCAGGAAAATTGCTTGAACTCAGGAGATGGAGGTTGCAGTGAGCTGAGAGCGTGCCATTGCATTCCAGACTGGGCAACAAGAGTGAAACTCCATCTCAAAAAAAAAAAAATTAAATTAAAAGTACATTTTTATTTATTGGGCCCTGTACATGACTTGAGTAAACAATTAATGAATACTAGATATGGACCTTGACAATATGTACGGCATAGACACATAAGGAGACAGTTACCTGGACCTCTGAAAAACGAAAGAAAGAAAAGTACACATCAGAATATGGATGACATAGGCATCAAGGTACAGAATGCTCAGAGATAAGATCAGGTAAAACTCAGGAGAAATTACCAACTCCTTGCCTTAACTGTGCAAGGGAAAATTGAATAGGGTGTTGAGGTAACACACGATGAAAAGGTGCACTTAGAATAATAAAAAGCAACTTCTAAAGCAGGAGAGGACACCAGAGGTTCATGAGGTGCTACTGAGGTAAGAGTAAACTGTGGGCACTCACAGAAGAACAAGTTCCTGTGACTGGGCCTTCAGAGACAAGTGACCAAAGGGGATCTGCACTGATGGGCAGCAGTCCGACCGCACCGCAGCCTTCTCATCAGACGAACCAAGGGCTGCTGATTTATCCGGAAAGCTGTGGACAGCATCCAAGAAGCTCAGAAGGCAAGTAAAAGGATACACTTCCAAAGGGCCTTACTTCTGAAGAATGAGTAGCTAAGCCTCCTTCCCCGCACACCCAGGTCCAGATAAGGGCTTTCATCCCTGCTGAACCTCATCATGAGGTCTCTTTACGAAAAATAAATCAGAGCTTCACTGCACAGGCTTCTTTGTGAGAAAAGAGGAAGAAACTTGCTGCCTCTGATTAAGAGAATATTCTGATCCATGTTGGCAATGTAGAAAAATCAAAATGACAGAATAGGAAGGTGATAGGGGTACCTAGATTCAAGAAATGAAGGGTCTCTCTCGGAAACAAACAAGGCTTTTTGCTTCTGCAAACCTCTCTTCATCAAAGGTTACTCGTCTCTCAAATTGAATGCTTTCTTCCTCTCCCATCTCAGCAGACAGTTCACAAACTGCCTCTTTTTGGTTATGCAGAGCAGCTTCAGAACCACAAATTAAACTCACCCAGACACAATCAATCTGTTCTTCTCAAAGCCTCCCATTCTTGGAGGTTGCAGTGAGCCGAGATCCCGCCACGGCACTCCAGCCTGGCGCCTGGAGACGGAGCGAGACTGTCACACACACACAAAAAGCCTCCCATTCTATGCTCCCTCAACTCACCCCACTCACCTTCAGTCCAAGGTGGAGGAGTCTTGAATCAAGGGAGAAGAGTGAGGGAAAGGCAGGAGAAGGTGTGGATCAGATTCAGCCAGAGGGCTGGTCTCCACAAATGCATTTCCCCACAGAAGCTGAGCGAGAAACGAAAGTTAAATTCTCAAAAGTGAAAGAAAACAAAGGCAGCTGAACAGGAACTTACATAACAATAAACCCTGGGGAATAGTGATGCTTCATTACTTTCTAGCTTCTGCCGTACCAGGAAGGCACTCAGTCACTACATTCTTATTCTTAATGCAGTTTACTCAAGCAAGAATATTCTAATAAAAAGAATGTGAATTACAGTTATACATTCTACAGTTTGCCTGAACACTTAGAATTCCAATGCAGTTCTATAATTATTAGTCAAATCTATCTTATATTTAAGACCTAAGCAAGGAAAATAAAGATCCAGAGACTTGGGGCACAACTTCTTGAAATGCAGTCTGATGGGGAAGATAGTTATAAAGCTCAACAAATTTGGGCTGACGAGATGAGGATTAGCAGCTGTCATTGTGAATGGTAAAAATAAAATTATTTTTATAAATAAAAGGATCTTTAGTGTGAACCCATTGAAAAAAATATTCTCAAAATGTCATTGAATCTTAAGAGTCCATCAATTAATTAGCATTTCCTGCTCCTAATCCAGACAGGCCAGAAGCGGATGTATTCCAGAGAATAATAGAGGTGAAACTGTCAGTGTCGTGTTACCCTGCCACTGAGGCAGGTGAGAACATGGAAGGTAATAGATGATGCTCTTTAATTATAATCATTCACGAAGTCACCTCACGCCTTCATAATTTTCCCACTTTTCCCTACTTTTCTAAGAAAAGTTTGGTCATTTTCACACAATCAATTAAAAAGTAGCACTGACACATGTTATATGTCATGTACATACTTCTGTGCCCTGTTGTCTATCATATTCTTGTTGCATGTGCCAAATAATGCCATCAAAAACTGATGGACGTCCTTGGTGTCTCATGCCTGTAATCCCAGCACTCTGGGAGGCCCAGGTGGATAGATCACTTGAGCCCAGGACTTCAACACCAGCCTGGGCAACATGGTGAAATCCCATCTCTAAGAAAAATACAAAAAAAAAAAAAAAGTTGGGTGTGGTGGTGTGCACCTGCAGTCCCAACTATTTGGGAAACTGAGATGGGAGGATGACTTGAGCCTAGGAGGTGAAGGTTGCATTGGCAAGATTGTGCCATTGCACCATAGCACTCCAGCCTGGGTGATATAGTGAGACCCTGTCGCTACAAAAAACGGACAAGCACAACACAACACACACACACACCCACGTAAACACCCCAAAATAAAAGAAAAAAAAGCAACTCATGGAGCTTTGACAGCCTGGATCCCTGACTGACATTGTGGAGCATGGCAATCTTCAATAAATGATACACATGTAGGATGACTGAGAAATCAATGTTTATTATTTAAAGAATATATATTTTGGTATTATTTGTTGCTCACAGAATAATAAACTAATCATGGCTATAAATTCTTTCCTACTCACTTATATCTACGAGGACCTTATACAATCAGTTGAAAGCCTGAATAGAAGAAAAAACTGACTTCTCCCCTAAAAGAGGGAATACTATCAGCAGACAAACTTCAGGCTTGAGCTATAACATTGACTCCTTCTTGGATCCAGAGCCTCTTGGCTCACCTTGCAGACTTTGGATTTGCCAGTCTACAAAATCACATGAGACATTTCTCAAATCTCTTTCCATATAAATTCACAGCTTAGTGGTTCTATTTCTATGCTGAACCCTGACTAATACAGGCATGAATGCAGAGAAATAAGCAAGAGTTGTAATATTAGGTATATTCCATGTGTGAATAGAATATCTTATTGACATTTGTAGGGGAGTGAGGGCTCAGTGACTGAATGTTTTTGTTCGAAGTACACAGAGTGGAGTCCAAGTGTCAACCACAATGGACAAAGTAAATGAACTCATTTATCCACAGACCTTTTCTCTATCCATTATTTCTTCCCTTCTCAGTACTTCCATAGATCTCATATCCATCCTTTTATTCTTCTCTGCCTTTGAACATCTGAACTGACCTTTCATCCTGGTCTGATTTATCTCATGAAGTATTCATTGCAGCTGAAAGAAAACAGTAGGAATATTACAGGTCCTGACAAGATACCAGAAAACCTGGGCCAATAGGAAACCTGAATGTACCATACACAATTTATCACCAGAGTTGAGCATGTTGGCAGGCTTCATGATCCAACTTATGTTCTAAATTGTAGGAAAAAATTAATTATTGTTGGGTCTCTCTGTTTTCTCTGTAAACCTTACATATCCTGATTGAAGAGGAATCAAATGAAATATCTCTACCTTTGGGTCCATGGATGTTTAAACTTTTTCTCTTCAGGAAAAGGAGCAAAGTAACAGTAAATATGGTTAGACTCTGAATAATACTTAGAAAATAATACTTATTTTCTAAGTATTAGAGTCTAAGTATAAGAGTATTTATTTTCTAAGTATCAGAGTCTAATAATACTTAGACTCTGAATAATACTTAGAAAAGAGAGGATATTTTAAAAATCATTTAAAATTTGTAAAAAAAAAATTACATAATTATTACTTTGTGTGTGTGTGTATGAAACAGAGTCTCACTCTATTGCCCAGGCTGGAGTGCAGTGGCATGATCTCAGCTCACTTCAACCTCCGCCTCTCAGGTTCATGCAATTCTCCTTCCTCAGCCTCCTGAGTAGCTGGGATTACAGGCGTCTGCCATTACACCTGGCTAATTTTTGTATTTTTAGTAGTGATGGGATTTCAACATGTTGGTGAGGCTGGTCTCAGACTCCTGACTTCAGGTGATTCACCTGCCTCGGCTTCCCAAAATTCTAGGATTATAGAAGTGAGCCTCTGCACCCGGCCACATAATTATTACTAATGCCAGAAGAATATTTGAATTAAACTATGTGACACAGCAGTTATCTTTACAGCAAGAATAGAACAGAAATGTAACATCATCAAGATATTCAATTCAATTAAAATTATATTAATAGCTATATGCCTTATCTCTCTTTAAATATTACTCCTTATTTACACCATATTCTAATAAATCTGAGACAATAAAGAGCAAAGTGTAAAAGTCCCATACCTGACTTCATGAAACTTGGAGCTTGGGAGGGGAGAGTGTAAAGGGGGGATGGGGTTACTGACGATGGGAGTAAGTGATGACAGGCTGCCCGCTGCAGTGCTCCCCATTGCCTTCTCCTCATGAATTTTCATTTTCAAACTAAATTCTCCTGTCTATCAATGATCCTAATTCCACTGTGGACTTCCTGAGATGTCCCAGTGAGCGAAAGCTTAGAAGGGAAGCTACGGAGTGGTACATGGACCACAGTTCAGCCTTCTGGACCAGTTCTGCATAGTAACCAGAAGAGAAGAGAGAGGAAGGCCTGGCCCTGCTCGGGGATCCAATAGATACTTTAAAAAAAACAACAACAGGGGGTAGGGGGCAGGTGCGGGGGCTCACACCTGTAATCCCAGCACTTTGGGAGGCTGGCGGGCAGATCAGGAGGTCAAGAGTTTGAGACCAGCCTGACCAACATGGTGAAACCCCGTCTCTACTAAAAATACAAAAATTAGCCAGGTGCGGTGGCAGGCGCTTGTAATTCCAGCTACTCAGGAGGCTGAGGCAGGAGAATGGCTTGAACCTGAGCAGCAGAGGTTGCAGTAAGCCGAGGTTGTGCCATTGCACTCCAGCCTGGGTGACAGAGTGAGACTCTGTCTCAAAACAAACAAACAAACAAACAAAATGGGGAAGTTGGAGAGTTCTTTGAAAAGTTAATAGTTGAACTGCAGTCAGTGTAATAATGCAGTATTTCTTCATGGCTCTCCAGATAAATTTCTAGCATCCTGTCCCCTCTCTGGGTTTGGGAGCCTTAATAATATGACATCTGTCCTATCTGCAGCTCCTTTTCTATTCATAGGTCCTATAAGGTTTTTACATCCAGACCAGAAACCTACTGCAGTTCTCTAAAAATCATTAACCTTGCTCTTCCTTCTCTTTGGGGCATATCTATCACCCAGAAGTAGAACCCAGATGTGAGATCAGGAACAAGAGGAGCACACTGGAAGAATTTCGGTAAAGGGCACCTTTTCTAATTTTTAATACTTGGTTGGGTTAATCTGAAACTATGTCAAAAAGAGGTGGCATAATAACAAGATCCTGAGACTCAAGAGAAAAGGGAGATGGAGTGGGGATGCCTCTATTTTCCATGGCTCCTCCTGTGAATGGCACAGCTACACAGCAGGCTGACTCATTCAGAGGGTGGGAGTCACCAGGATCTACGTGGCAAAATGCCATTGGCCCAATATGTTATCTTTCACTTTCCTGCCCAGGATGTGAGCAAGAACTTCCTGCAGCTCCTCTTAGAAAGACTCCTTCGAGCATATCAGGCCCCTGGATTGGTGAGTGAATCCTAACCGTATCTTCCCTGGCCGGCCTTCACTCTTCTCCCCAGAATCACCACTTCTGTACTGGTGTCTGAAGGTGTATTGAGTGGTTTGTGGAAGGCAAAAGTAGGAAGTCTTTTGAACAAAACTGAATTTGCTTTGGTGAGTTTAACTTACCTAAAAGCTGTTCTGGGGTGAGGAAAAGACACACTTCACAGACTTTCTGCCGCCAAGGTTGACTAATGGGAACAGAGCTGCCTGGTAAGTGGGCAGCTTTGAAAGAAGGGAGAGCTTTAAAGTGAAAGGCTTTGTTTCCTGGAAGGCTGGTTATTTTTCCGGGCTGACTCTCTTATTAAGTAATCCTGTTTACTTCTTTTATGAATGTTTCAGGGGCCCTCTAAACCATCCAAAAAGCCAGGCATTAGAAAAGACAATTTTGAAGCCTGAAGTTTGATTTTGGCACATCTGTTAAATGTTAGAGGTTTAAAACACTTGATTTTATAAAATTGACATAAATTAATTTTTTTGCCAAATGACTCAAAAGGCAAAAGCCTTTCATTAACCTACACTATGACATGATAATCCTGTTTAAAGCCAAATTTTACCCTTGCATTGATTTATTAAAGTTAGCCTCAATTTGTTTAAGTGAAATCCTATAGATCATTTCATGTCATCTTAACCAATTTGAGCATGAGGTGAAATCTTTACAAACCTTTTATAACCCTTTTACTAACAGGCAGATTAGTCTCTTTAGAACTCCCTGCTGTGCTTTTATTTCAGTCCTCAATTTATGAAAAGACTATATAATACCATTTTGAGTTTAGTTAATGTTTACACTTTTTTTTGCTAGATTAATTTTTACAATCTTTCTATAATTTGCTTAAATTTCTAGCTCTATCTTATCAAATTTAACATCCCTCATCCCAGGGCAAAATTTACATTTCTATGCTTTCTTATAATCTTTCACTAAAAAACATATTTTACTGTTTTTATATGCCTTGCATGTAAAACTGTTTAGTGATCTCAAATACATGTTGCACTGTTAACTTTTAGCAACTTTTATTTTTCATTAAGAAACCTGGTTAGTAAGCAATTTTAATCATATACCAGGTGTGGTTCCTAGGACCCAGACAGAAGTGCAGATAAAGTCTGACTTTTCAGCATCTAGCTCCATCCGTCCTAGGACTTACCTATTTATAAAGCAGGCAGTATATAACCTTGGAACATTTAGCAAACCTAGTATCTAAGTTGTATGATTTAGACCACCTGTTTGCATTTTGACAGCACTTGCATTTTACCAATAATCCTTAAGACAGTTTTTATTTCTTAAAGTTACATGAACTAAACAATATTTGATGTATGTGCTTAATTTTCCTTAAGCCAATTAATTAGAGCTCTTTTTATAGACATTGTACATAACATATATATAGGAACACAGAAGATTCAGCACTTGTAAGATTTTTTTTATTTGCCAGTTTTTTAATTGGATTACTGGCTTTAGGATGGAGTCCTTGGAGGAACAGGACCAGGTAGCATGCATATTTAGGGCCTAATAAGCAGGCACAGCTGAAGGCAAAGTCAGGTTCCTGAAATTAAGAGTGCCACTTTATACTGGATTTTGAGTCCCCAAAAGGAGGCAGATACTATGGAAAAAGACAGTGTTCTGCTTTTACCGTGTGTTTCATTACAAGGCAACACAACGCCAATTGGCTTATTTTGTAATTAGCCCACCCTACTATGGGAGTCGTATTTCTTAGTGGGGGGTGGGGATGTTGCCATATTTTTTAGGTGGCCAAGAGTATGCTTCTCTGATTTATAACTACTGTTAGGCATCCCTTACAGTGTATTTCCTTCCTAGTTGTTACACACCAAAGCTCTGTCATAATGTGAAGTAATTTGATACTCCCAAAACTTAAAACAGTAGATAACACAATGCATAACAGAACACAGCCTTTGATTTTGAGAGGGAACTATCTGCTTTTAAATTTAGGAGTTTTCATGAGGAAAACAGAGATTTTTTTTTTTTTCCCAAAAGGGGGTCTGTGGTGCCGCCTCTGTTTTTTCCCAAGGAGTCCCGTGCTACCAGAAGGTATTTTAAGGCCTCTCATGCATGCATTGAGTGGTAAGACCAAAAAAAAAAGAAAAGAAAAAAAAAAGGGAGAAAAATAATTCAGTCAACTGAGAAGAAAAAGAACCTTTTTCCAGAAAAACAAGATCCAAGAAGAGAAAAAGGCCTTTTACATATACCTATAACTTGAATATCCACTTATAATTAGGCTGAGAGCTCTTTAAGAAAATCCTTTTAAACCTCTTGTTACTTGACTTCAGCCATGCCAAGCAGTTAAGATTTTCGGCTTTTGAACTTTACAAAAAGTAACCTTACAGGTGAAACCCCACAAGCCTTAATCAGGTTCTGACTTAACAGCAAGTGTACAAGATATTTTTAAAGGAGTGACAGGCAGTTTTTGAGACTGTTACTGCAAAACTGTGACTGAGACAGTGAAAGAGATTTGACCCAAACAACTCCATTTTGTTTCCAGCCCCAGGCTGTCCTGCTCATCCCTGGGCATAGGCTGAACCATCTTTGGGAGGAGCCAGCTTTACAGGCTGCAGTCTAAAACAAAGAAGACAACAGCTGCTTCCCAAGATATACTTCCCTCTTGCCTGGGGACCAGACCAAGAAACTAGCCACAGAATTAGAAACCATGGCCCAGGAGCCATGCAGCTGAGGCTACAAGATTCTGATCCTCCCTAAACTGCTCTCAAGATTAGTGCTTAAGATATTTTGTAAACCCTGCCCTGATGGGTTAGCTGGAACCATCCAGATTGACAAACTGGCTTATGTGATTTTGTGGCCTTCATCCAGGAACTGACTTAGCTCAAGAAGACAGCCACCATTGTAAAACGGCAGAGGCTAAAACAATGGCCACATGGTTACAGGTCTTGTTCCGAAGGACATGAAACCAGATGGAGGCCTGTAGCCAAGCGTGTTACTGACCATTTTGTTGGGCTGGCTTGAACAGCAGGCTTATGGGGTTCTGCGCCTGCAGAGATCAAGAGGTAGAAACCATTTAAATTGTGAAAGAAGGAAAAACACCATAGAAGGGAATTCCAGTTAGGGTTCGCAAAAGGGATTGCCTCTCTTCCTGTTAGGAATGGTGTCGCCCTTATTTCTTTGCCTTCTTGCTGGCACCCTCTGTGGTGACTGAGCAACCCCAGGCTTCTGGAAGAATTGGCAAAACCTGAGCTATCTGCAATAACAAGAAGAAATTGTTGTTGATTTTTAACCTGTAAATTCTCTTAGAATTTGGTTTCCCTGAAATGAGTTATTTGCTTTGTGATGCTTGTTACTTACTGTATTGATTATATTTGAGAAAATGAAGGATAATGTGAAATGCTGAGATGTGACTTGTAACTCTGGCTCTGCTGAGATAAAACTTGTAGCTTTGGCTCTGCTGAGCTGTTCTGGTAAAAACAGGAACTCTGTGAAAGGGACTAACCACATAGCTTGACTGCCAGAGAGAAATGACAGCATGTAACGGGCTTCTCGTTGCAGAGAGCCTATACACGGACGTGTAATGAAGAGGCCTGTTACCTAGACTGCCTTCCCAGGAAAAGCATATTGATTATGGCCCTGGAAAGGGAATGCGACCCGTATGGAGAGCCTATAAATGGATGCATGAGGAACGTCTGTCTCTGTGGTTGAGATTAGGATGTAAAAGCCTTTCTTCTCCCACTGCTCCCCTGCAGGGAGGCCCCTCCTCTTGCAGTTTTGTGGTCAGGCTGGTGGTCCTGTGTCAGATCCTGTTACCCCTGCAGCTGTGAGCCCAGTGTATTCTTGCTGATAATCATAAGTTTATGTTTAACCTATTCTTGCTAAGGTGTACGATTTCTATGCTGACACACAGAAAAGTTATCTTTACATTGTTCTGCTTTTATAATACCACGTTGTGATTTTTGTGCACCAGTTTTTGCAGATGTGTTCTTTTTGTATAATTATCACTGAAATTTTGTGTAACGTCACTCCCCCTCCCCTATGGAAAGAGCATAATAAAAATGAGGTTTTCAGGAGAATGTCAGACATTCATTGAGCAGCATTAGGCAGTGTCTCCCCTGGGCCCAGCTTTAAGGAAAACTTTTTCCTTGTCTCTCTTTCTTTCTTTTTCACTGACCACTCGGTCACTTTGAGAGATCTTAAACCCACGTGGATGTATTGGGAGCTGGTTTCACCAATACCTTCTCTACTTTTTTTTCTTTTTCCTTTTGGCTTACTAGAGGAGACATATTGCTCATCTCCAGCATTCTCTTCTGCTGGCAGAGCTGCCTGTTTTAGCTGCATGAGAATTTGACTTAGCAGCAACATAACATCCCTCTGTGTGACATCGAATACCTGAGTTATATGTTGGAAAGCTTCTATATACCTATCAGGGTCATCGGAAAACGGGCCTTAGTTTCTCTTTGCTTGCCTAAGGTGGCGCAATGAGAAGGGAACTTGAAGAGCCCCAAATAAGGAGAACTCTCAGATGATTCCTCTGAAAGTTACTTTTTTTAAAATTCTGGGCAGCTATTTTCTCTGGGCCTGCCCAATATGGTTGCTAAAAGAGCTGGGTTGATGTTACCACGCTTGCAGAGGTTTAGTAGGAATGCCATGCTCTTGTGCAAAAGAAAATGATTTGCTTTCTTTAAAGTTCTGAGGTTAAGGAAGTTTCAGTGTTTCAGGGTGCCCTCCAGAGGGATGCATGCTGAAGATAATTTATTACCCATTTAGAAAAAGAAGGAGAATAAAAGCATCCCCTTAGTCTCCTTCCTTTCCATGCGACCCAGAGTGGAGGAGAAGACGAGGAGCATCCTCTGAATGTCTTAACTCCTGGTTTCTGGATTTCAGAAGTTTCTTAAATGTGCCCCCACCCATGGTTGTAGGTGTGGTTCTCCAAGCCATGGGACCGGATGAACTAAGTGTTGGGGCTGACCACGTGTACCCACACAACCTTCGTTTATCCGCCTTGTGTGATGTCCCTCTGGCTTCCTAGAACCTGTGTGATTTGCCTGGCTTCCAGAAAAATGAATCTCTGGAGAGACTGTGTCGCCTTTGGCAAGGCTCCTTTAACGGAGGCAATGTGCTAGATTGCCTGCTATTATGGCACGTGCTAAAGCATTTACCCTAAAACAGTTCTGGTTAACTTCCAAACTTAAAATGTCCTTACTAATTAAGTACTATCTTAATTGGAGACAAAATAGATGCCTTAAAAGAATATAGAAATCGCAGGGTGCGGTGGCTTATGCCTGGAATCCCAGCACTTTGGAAGGCAGAGGCAGGTGGATCACAAGGTCAGGAGATCGAGACCATCCTGACTAACACTGTGAAACCCCATCTCTACTAAAAATACAAAAAATTAGCTGGGTGTGGTGGCACATGCCTGTAGTCCCAGCTACTCAGGAGGCTGAGGCAAGAGAATTGCTTGAACCTGGGAAGCTGAGGTTGCAATGAGCCGAGATTATGCCATTGGACTCCAAGCTGGCTGACAGAGCAAGACTCTGTCTCAAAAAAAAAAAGAATGTAGGAATCGAATGGCCGTTTTCCCACTGGTGGGACAATATGGGGACTAAAATCTGGCTGCCGACAACATTTTGCTCCTGTTAAAAACAGAAACTTCCCTTTCTCAGAAGAGGCCTAGAGTCTGATTTCTACTAAGTGGCTTAGAAATACCATGTGCTCACCAGAGAAACCATAGAGAAAGCTGTTGAGTTACCACCTGCTGTAATTCGCCATCTTTTCTAATGAATCTGTTTCCCTGAACTGTAAAGATTCCTGCACATTAGACACACAGAGAAAGGGTAGAGACCGCGGATTTAGAGGAAAGAAAGTTTGGTGACAGGGTAGCTGGAAGAGAGCCTTGAGATTAAAGGACAGATTTAAAGTTGAAATCCGCTCCATACTCACCAGTCTGATGACTGAATTTCCTTTCACGGCGAATGCACCAAAATGATACGGCTCGGATGAGTGGAGGAACAGCATGGCTCTTGTCTCACATCGAACTGAAAAAACCACATGGACACACGTGGAGTGGTTTTAAGGAGAAGAGAGTTTAATAGGCAAGAAAGAGGGGAGAAGGCAGAAGACAGAAGCTTCCCCATACAGAGGCAGAGGGAGGGGGCTCCAAAGCCAAGAGAAGGAACCACCCATTTGCTCTTTCTAAGAGGAGAGGAAGGGAAGGAAGAGAAATAGATGATGGTCAAGAACTCAGGTGCTGAGGTCAGAGTATTCTGAGTTTGACAACTGGCTGTGCCACAAGCTGTGTGACCTTGGGAATGTTGCTGAACCCCTCTGAACCTTGGCTTCCCCATCTGAAATGTAGCACTGATAATGCCTCTTTCACAGGGGGCCTGTGAGCGTTCAGCTGTTCAAAGTCTGTAGAATATCTGGCATGGAGGAAGCCCTTAATTAATGGTAACTGATAATATTGTAATTAGTTTGACTCTTATGGTCCAAGCTGACGTTTTTTTTCCCTCACCTACCTGACCATGCTCATATTCAGCCTCAGCTCCTCCTGGAACTTACCCTATGACACACATTGTGCTAGACATGGATTCAGAAATGAATCCCGCCAGCTATACACTAAGTACTAGGTGGAGCTTAAATAAATGAACAAGATTTCCACCCCTCTTCCCTCTCATCCACCGGCACCTCACCTGTGTCACATGCAGACACTCCTAACTATCCTATATTTCCATAGAGAGGTCAAGAGAAAGGAGGGCCTGTACCATACCAGGCCTGTGCCTACATGAAGGCAAGGGGCTATGCCACATATGCCACAGGGAGAGGCCTTTGGGGCAGGGGCAGCTCACAGTGTGGGGTGGGACAGCAGTGTTCCCTGAGCCGGGACCTGGAAGCCCACAGGACAAGGACAGGCCTCCCAGTGACCAGGGCAGGGCAGGATCCAGCCAAGACAGGGCGGATGGGAGGGCAGGCTCTCTGGGCCCTGGGCTCAAGCTGCTGGCTTGCGGTTTTTTTCTCAAGGTGAGTCAGACATTTACTGCCCTGTGCAGGGCTTGTTTCCAATGGGCGCCCTATGTGAGAGTAGATATGCTTTATTTAGGAGTTCTTCAAGTGCATGTAGCTTAATAGACTATCTAATAGCTAATCTGAGTTTCCATCCAACTACCTATCTTATGTTGAACCAGAGATCATGTCTCAAATCTGGTCTCCCTGCTGAAACTGACAGCACACAATCTGCCAAGCCTGGAAGAAGAAAGAATAGAAGGCTTATTACTGCCAGCATTGTTTGCACTTATAAACCCAATGCTACAAATAGGAATGGTGAAGAGAAGAGTCGTCATGCTTTTAAAATGGAGATAATTGATTGATTTTCTAATATTGATCATTTGCAAAACAATACTCATATATATTGCCGAGACTGATGCCACAAGTCAACATGATAGTCGTCCACATCACTTTAGAGACACCTCTCATCATGCCCAGTGCTGTTCCCTGTTACCTGCGAATTCGCCGTGCCCCTGGTGTAATGCACCTGCAGGAAGGCGAGCAAGACGGCACAGATGCACAGAGCCTGTATGTTTCTCACATTAGAAACACGAAGAGGTGAGGCTGCATTTCCTACTTGTCAAGCGCTCATGCTTAATTGGGCCAGAAATATTCTGTGGTTCCTGCTTCTGCAAGACAGATCTTGGCTGTCACTAAGCATCTGTGGTACCCGGAAGGGACAAATGGAGTTCTGTGGGCTGGAGGCTTTGAGAAAGAGCAGATTTTTTCCCTCCATGCCAATTATGTGTGTGGCATTTGGTTTTCTCTGTGTGTCCCAACCTTTGGCCCTGGGGCTGACATTCTGAGCACGCCTGTGTCCCCGGCACTCTGCTCCCACCATGATGTGCAGGAGGCCAGCTGAACCCTGGCACTGCAGGTGTTAGAGCGAGAGGCTTCCAAGCAGGGAGGTGGCTGCTCAGGAAAGCTTCCAGAGACAAGGGAGGTGGGATCTGAAGGGGTGAAGAGCACAGATGGAAGGGAAGAAGGGAGAGCAGGCAGGGGAGCTGTGGGAGCAAAGACAGGGTGGTAGCAAAATAATGCATTCACTTGTTCAATAGTATTTATTGAGGACTTACTGTGTGCCGCAGTGATCAAGGCAGACCCTGTTCTTGCTGTCAGGGAGAGAGAGGCAGACAACGAGCAGATGCCCAGGTTTGGTGGTATCTGCAGTGAAATGCGCCTTGAAAAAAAAAAAAACAGTGCAACGCAAAGGGTAAGGAAAGGAGCAGGGGATTGGTTTGGATGGGGCAGCTGGGGCAGAGTGAACCAGACCAGCAGGGCATTTGGAGGACCAGGCAAGGGTGTGGCTGGTGAGATGTGAGCTTGGGGACCTAGGTGTAGGCTAAAGAGTATGGGTGGGACCTGATGGGCAGTGATCCTTGATGGTACTCACAGGGGCAGGGTGGGGGACTGCTGGATGTTCCGGCTAAGCCCTCTGCCCTGTGAAGGAATTCATTACCTTACTCCATGCCAGTCCTTCAAGCCAGCACAGAGGTGTCAGTATGTGGGAGCAACCAGTGATCCCTCCACCATTTAACAGAGATGGGAACCAAGCCCAGAGCAGGGATGTGATTCACCTGAGGTCACTCACCCAGAGTGGAGCAGGAACTCGGGTCTCCTGATGGGGTTTTCTCTGCCTGGGGAGTGAGAGGGAAGAGTAGCTCTGGCTTTGCTCGAGGAGGTAGAAGGTGAGGGGAACGGGCAGGCCCTGGAGCTCCTGTGGAGGCATGGTGTGGCACTGCCATCTGACCGGAGAGCAGCGGCGCCGCCACGGCCCCTCCCATCTCTCATTTGCCTTCCTCTATTGTCACCTCTTTCTCTTCTCTCTAAAGCCCTTCCTTTATTTTCCATGCAGGGGATACATGTGTGATGCAAGGGGTCAGACACGGGACTGGGCACCCTAGGCAGCCTCTGATGGAAACTCCAAGATTCTATGACTTCCTTGAGAGCTCCTCTGCCAGGACATGCCAGCCTCAGCCTAGTGCAAGGAGGAGCCTGACCCTGCGGGGGTGAGTCTGTGGGCCCCTCATGCATGGACGTTGCCAGGGGCGCTGCTGAGGCCAGGGGTTGTGCACTTTCCAGGCGGGTGCGTGATTTGACTTTCTCTGCTCCTTGAGCCAGGCCTGGCTCTGGTGGAAACTGCTGGCGTCATGAAGGGCCTACTCACTTCATCACAGGCCTGAGCCAGGCCAACTCTGGCATTGTAGCTGCCTGCTGGAGTGATCCTTCATTCCACGTGGAAGCCTGAAAGCCTCTCCTTAGAGACATTAATTAGCCCCCAATTAATGCTGGGCAGAAGCTCACCCGGATAGAGAGCAGGATTAGCTCCAGCTCTGGAGGCTGCCACCCATTTATCTGCAAATTGCCTATCAAACCAGGAAGAGGCAATAAAACAGCTCAATGTGGAAATTACAGGGCCTTTGGAGGTGTGCTGATTTCTTTGGCCTGTCATTGAGGACCGTCCCAAATCCCAGCGTCCCCAGCTGTGTCTCTGGCTCTCTCCCACTCCTCACCATGGCCTAATCGCAGTGCCCAGAGAACTCTGTCAAGAGCATCTTGGCTCTGATCTACAGCTTTGGAAAGCTCAGGAGGGGGCCTCCATCAATGGAGATGCCAAGGTTTCCCTAATACGTCTCCTCAGTGGGCTGTGCAGGGGTTTCTGAGGTGTGTGATGCTGTCATGGCGACCTCTCTGTCCCTCTGTTCCCAAGAAAAGGACCTTGTTGTTCAGGCAGTGGGGGTTTGGGTGGGGTTGGGGGAAGAACAAAGAGAGGCAGGAGAGGAAAGCAGGATGTGGTTCAGTGAGTGTGGGTGTCATGCCGCAGGCAGGTCCCAGGCACCCACACCTACTGCCGGAGCACTTCCAGGATGGAGAAGTGTGTAAGGCATGCACCTGGTCCTAAGGCTCATGGCAGAGCATGGCAGCCAGCCCTTCATACCGCAGGCAGAGAACCATAGCTGAGCTGCAGGCTGCCCCTACCCCAGAGGAAAGCTGGACACTGGCCAGCTCACTTAGCCTTCCTTTTCTTTATTTCAGCCCCAGGCACATGCTCTCAGGAGGCCAGTATCCCAGGGTCTGTGCAGGGAAGAGGGACAGGGGCAAGGGACCCTCCACATCATCAGAAGACAGTGTGAGCTGATGGGTGCCCCATGCATTCCACCCTAGCAAACCCCAGACCAGGAAGATTCTCTTGAGCAGGGCAGGGCAGGGCAGGGCAGGGGTATCTTTTACTATAGTTTAAGGAGATAAAAGTGGGACTGGGAAAGGAGAAAAGGTACGGGCAGTGAAAAACAAGGGTGTGTGAGGTAGACGTCTTCCCTCTCCTGACTCCCACCAGCACACATAGATACAGACAGAGGGAAAGGAAGGAGTGAGAGAGGAGGGGGGAGCCTGGAGGAGGATGGAAGGATGTGACGGGCTAAACATTCATTCCTTAATAACCGCTCAAGCTTGAACCACAGAGCACATTGTGGGCCCTTATCACCGCTTTTGGAATACCATGATTGTCAGCAAACATTGAGAGTCCTCTCTGCTGGCTGTTCGGCTCAATGCTGCGGAAGAGAAAGCTGCCTTGGGCACACTGGTAGTCTCTTTAGGAGAGAACTGTGTTCAAGTCAGTCCTCATCCACAGTGGGAGCCGCACGGTGGACGGATTAGCCAACCAAGAGCATGCCTTTCATGATGAGAAATGACTTGTCTATATTACAATACTTTGGCATTAAAAAAAAATAGAGATCTTTTTTCCAATGGAAGTTCGAAAAAAAAGGTTTAGGTTTAGGTAAGTTTCCTTGGGCTGGAAGGAACAGGGTCATTTCGCCATCCGCCATGACAAGGCAGGTCCTCCAAGCCAAGAACCAGAGGGGGCTGGTGTGAGCATTCCCTGTCGCCACCTTTAGGGTTCACAGCGGCCCCAGAATTTGAACAGGCAAAGGGAAGAACTTCATCTAGAGGGACCTAGGCTGTTTGTCATCTTGCAGCTGGGCAATTTAAGTCCCCAGATTATTTCATTTCTTATGATATTGTCAGCAGGTGAGGCATGTCCAAACCAGCTTCTTGTCCTACACATTCAGGCCCCCAGCACTCAGACCGCCAGCCTTGCTGCTCAGAAGATGTGGGGTGCAGAACCATACACCTCTTTTCCTGGCTGGAGGCATTTCTACTTTTAAAAAGCTGGGAGCACATCATGTTGCAAGAAGCTATGCAAACAGATTGTTAAGGGAACACAGATTACTAATGGAACCTTAAGACCCATATATAACAAATTTACTTTAATACATATTCAATGATATAGGAAATCATTTAAAACATTGAGTAAAACATTGCGAATAAGAAAGCTCACGTAAGTGGTGGTCTTCAGTGCTTTAACCCTTCCCCTGGGTATTGCTCTGTCCCCCTCATAGGCTCCTACCATGCCCTGCCCTCTGGAATCAGTTGGTCCTGTCCTGGGTTCAGGGATGTCCAGAGCACAGCCCAGCCTCTGGGGTGCCAGTGCAGTAGGGGCCCCTTCAACCTGCACCTAGAATCTGGAGCCTGCTCCTGCAGTTCCTGAGCCCAGGGCTCCCCTTGCAACCTGATTTAGTGATGAAATCTTTTTTTTTGTCTTGCTCTGTCACCCAGGCAGGAGTGCAGTGGTATGATCTTGGCTCACTGCAACCTCCGCCTGCTGGATTCAAGCCATTCTCTTGCCTCAGCCTCCCAAGTAGCTGGGACTACAGATACATGCCACCATTCCCAGGGAATTTTTTGTATTTTTAGTAGAGATGGAGTTTCACCGTGTTGGCCAGGATGATCTCTCCTGACCTTGTGATCCGCCTACCTCAGCCTCCCAGAGTGCTGGGATTACAGGTGTGAGCTACTACGCCCAGCATGATGAAATCTTTATGACCTGTTGAGTATCAGTCATTCTTGGGAGGACTTTCCTCACTATTGCCAGCTCCCTGTTTTGTACCGAACCCTCCTTCCTCTCTGTACTAGTCAGGGTTCTCTAGAGGGACAGAAAAATAGGAGATTATATATATATATATGGAAGTGTATTAAATGATATTAACTTACACTATCACAAGGTCCCACAATAGGCCAACTGCAAGTTGAGGGGCAGAAGCCAGTCCTTGCTGAAGAACTTGGAGCGCCAAAGCTGAGTCTGATGTTTGAGGACAGGAAGCATCCAGCTCTGGAGGAAGATGTAAGTGGGGAGGCTAGGCCAGTCTAGCCTTTTCACGTTTTTCTGCCTGCTTTATATTCTGGCCATGCTGGCAGCTGATTAGATGGTGCCCACCCAGATGGAGGGTGGGTCTGCCTCTCCCAGCCCACTGACTCAAACGTTCATCTCCTTCGGTGGCACCCTCACAGACACACCCAGGATCAATACTTTGCAACCTTCAATCCAATCAAGTTGACATTCAGTATTAACCATCACATCCTCCCCTCTCCCCTCAGGGCTGAGATCCTTGGCCAGTGGAAGACAGGTTCTCTTCCCCAAGGATGTCCAAGTGTTGCTTGGCCTTAGGCTGGCCCTCTTGGCTGGCACCTGGCCTGGCTTTTGGAGAATAGGATGCCACCTGCCTCATCCTGAGCCCTCAACCAGGGTCTGATGATGATGGTAATGATAATCATGACACTGATAGCTGCTGCTTGTACACACATTGCCTTTTTTCACTTTTTTCACTTTTTGTGATGAAAAAATGTCAAAAATATACAAAAAAGAGAGAAAGAATGGTAAGGAAACCTCGTGTGTCTGTCTGTTACCCAACTTCAACAATGATCAGCTTTTAACCAGTCTTGTTTTCTCTGTTTTACTCATTTTTGTTGCTCATTCATTTGTTTACTGGAGCACCTTAAAGCAGATTTTAAATATCTCACATTTCAGTTATAAATACACAAATACCTTCAGTCATTTTGAATTAATAATGAACATACATGTATATAAACCACCAAGCCATAATCACACCTAGCATAAACTAATTTAATTGTCTTCACGTCATTATCTTTTATCAGTCAGTTTGTCCAAATCGGGTGTCAAAGTCTACACGGCCATTTAATGAAGTCTCTGAAGACGCCTCCGCTCCTGCAGTCTGTAGCAGCCCGCTCTCTTCTTTTCCATGCCTATAATTTGTTAGAGAATCTAAGTGATTCGTCCAGTAGAATACTCCACATTCTTGATTAAGATAAATGCTTTCTTGTGATGTCATTTAACTTGTTCTTCCATATTCTGTATTTTCTTTTTAGCTGTCATTTAGGTCAAGAAACTTGATCCGATCCAGACAGTGGTATGGAGGACGGAGAAGTGCCGGGAAACTGACATCCTGGAGGGAAGGAACATTTTATCACAGACATTGTCTAGAATTGCTGGTGCACAGAGATAATAAAAAGCAGACTGACTTTGAATTGGTTTCATTATTGCTGTAGAATTCTCTACAAAATACCCTGCTATTGCCTATACACAAGCGGATCAGTAGTTCCCCCAGCCCCTCCTTGGTAGGCCACTGGATTCAGCTTCCGTTTTTAGGTCAGAATTCTGCATAGGCAATGCCGTGTCCCTCTCATTGCACTACAGCACGAGAAACAGGGTGTCTGGTTTGTCTCTCTTTTTGTGATCAGGTGGGCTCAGGTCCTGCCAGCCTGATGGTTTTAGCAGCTCAGATTCATTATTTTCTTAGGGGTTGCAAGGTCGTGATATTTCAATTCTTAAAATTTTATTTTTCTTTTAAGACAAGGTTTTACTCTGTTGCACAGGCTGGTGTGCAGTGGTGCAAACATGGCTCACTGCAGCCTCAAACTCCTGGGCTCGAGAGATCAACTTGCCTCAGCCTCGCAGGTACCTGGGACCACAGGTGCATGCCACCACATCTGGCTAATTTTTTGATTTTTTTGTAGAGATGGGGTCTTGCTGTGTTGCCCAGGCTGGTCTCAAATTCCTGGCCTCAAGCAATCCTCCTGCCTCAGCCTCCCAAAATGCGGGGATTACAGACATGAGCCACCATACCTCTGACTTATTACCTATTATCTTCTCTAAAGAATAACTTTCCTTGTAGACATTAGCTTGCTTTCTCTCTCTCCGTTCTTTCTTTCTCTTTCCCCCACCTCTCTCCCTCCCTCCCTTCCTTCTTCCTCTCTCCTTCCCTTCTTCCTTCCTTCCCCCCTTCCCTCCTTCCCTTCTTTCCTCCTTCCTTCCTTCCTTCTTTTCCTTTCCTTTGTTTCTTTTGAGATGGGGTCTTACTATGTTGACCAGGTTTGTCTTGAACTCCTGGTTTTAAGCGATCCTCTCACCTTAGCCTCCCAAAGTGCTGGGTTTACAGGAGTAAGCTACCAGACAATAGCTTTCAGAGAAAGAGTTGGTACCCTGGCAGCCTAAAATATTGACCAATGGGTTTAATTGCTTTTAATATAATTTGGGCACACAGATTTTTATGTTTGATTATGATATATGTACTCTCACATTTTTTAAAGTGAAAAAAATTATGGGTTCATATCAGTGCTTCCAATCAAATTTAAGATTACAGGGTTTTTACTCAACTTGGTTGGGTTTACACTTTCATGTTTTTTCTTTGCTGAAAAGCCTGGTTTTTAACAGTTTTTACATAATTACTTATTTGCCTTATTCTATAATATAATAGTTTCAAAATAGCTAGGTGACTATTGCTGCTAACAGTAAGATTACTGAATGCAGTGTAAGATTTCTCTGTGGCTGATTTTGTTCTTAGAACATACCCTACTAGGACTGTGTAATCAAATTTTTAAATTTTAAAGTCATTTGAAGTGATTATTTTCTTCATGTTATTGTGCCATTGACTTGATGTGGAGTTAGGTACATTTCTTTCCTCTTACTTTCAATTTTTAAGGCTTGCTTTTCTGCCTTTTTGATTTTTAAAAAATTTTTATTCAAAGTCAAAACTATCTAACAAGATATATTCAGAGAAGTCTAGCTCATATTCGTATGTCAGGTCTCCATACGCAAGCCTGGAGCCTGAAAGTCTGAGGTCCTGCTTGCCTCGGCCTATGTCTCCCACCCCCTGCCTGCATTCACCCTTGTCCCTGATCGCCCAGCAGAGCTTCCCCGACAAGCCCTTCACCCAGCCCTTCCATCTTAACTGTTCTTATGATAATGTAAATATCTCTCACCCAAACCTGCCATCTTAACTGTTCTTATGATAATGTAATTACCTCTCATCCAACCCCTCCATTGTAACTGAACTTGTGGTCATGTATACTCCTTGCCCCTAGTCTCCACCACTGTAACTGAACTTACTATGCAACATCCTCACCCCCCAAAAAACTACCCAGACCTATAAAACCAACTCCTATCCCACTGCCCTTTGCTAATGCCCTTTTCGGCTCCAGCCCACCTGCACCCAGGTGAATAAACAGCCATGTTGCTCACACAAAGCCTGTTTGGAAGGTCTCTTCATTCAAAGCGCATGTTTTTCAACACATATCTTCTCCATCCTCTTCCCTCTCCCTTCATAGGGGACTGTTTTTATTAGTTTTGGCTTATTCATTCGTCAATTTTTTAAAATGAAATCAAATTTGTATATATTCCCGTTCTTTCCTCTCATTTTGTAGTTAATGATGGTAACAATTTTTTTGTCACTCTCTCCAATGAGAGAAGCAGTCCCTTCCTCTCCCCTTCCCCTCTCCCCTCCCCCTTCCCCTCTTCCCTTCCCCTCCCCCTCCCCTCCCCCTCCCCTCTCCCCTTCCCCTCCCACCTTCCCCTCCCCCTTCCCCTCCCCCTTCCCCTCTCCCCTCCCCCTTCCCCTCTTCCCTTCCCCTCACCTCTCCCCTTCCCCTTC